>JASDQU010102448.1:749492-765103 GCA_032191745.1 Picea mariana
TTAGGGCTTGAAAAATGATCGAAAATGAAAGTGCTCGGAATGCGATGAAACCTGTGCCATTGCATCCGTCTCGTCTTCCTGATTCCGGTGGTATAATTTTTATCGCAAACGGAGTTCGTATGAGGAAGATATCGCATTCTGTCCGCCGAGCCAAACATGCAAAAATTTGGATGCTGACTGTACTTGTCCATACAGTCCGTACAGACACGTGTCAGTCCATACAGATGATGTGGCGGCATCCGTACAGTGACGTGGAAGCATCAATAGATGACATGTGGTAGGTCCATATGGAGGACACGTGGCATCACCAGGACGCGACACGTGTCAGGTGGATTTGGCCTTTTCGGTACACAGTTGGACCAATAAAAAAATGACACGTGTCACCACTCACAGGGTGACACGTGGCACGATGACGTCAGCAGCTGGCGTGGCATGCTGATGGAGAAGACACGTGGCAGTACGGCAGAGCGACACGTGGCAGTACGGCAGAGCGACATGTGGCATCATGGCAGAGCGACACGTGGCAGCATGGCAGAGTGACATATGGCGTACGGCATCCGATGTGGCGGCACATGTGGGCCAATCACAGGCCGACATGTGGCATACTCGCATTGGTGGGTAAGGGTGCCACGTGGCCCAATCCTGGGCTGCCACGTGGCACCCTATTATTGGCTCGTTTGTTGTGTTATAAAAATTTGGTTTGAAACTCCGGCGACTCGAACCCGCGTCCTCCCGGGCGACAACGAACTAACTACGTCGGGCTAGCCACTTGGCCTGTCGGTTGGTTCTTGTTAATCAAATGGCGGAAAATGGTTTTATGTTTGAGAGAAATATTAACCGGCGGCAAAAAGGGGCCGGGGCTTAGCCCCAGCCCCCGACGTAAATACGACCACGACTCGGCATTACCATATGACCCGGGTAACAGCACTTAACAGGGTTTGTTATAACCCGCGGGCCTATGAAATGGGCATACGACCGGGGCCTTATCCCTAAATATGCGTGGGGTCGTTGACAGTTAAGTCGTGGTCCCGTGTAACACGCCATAAGACCAGGACCGAGAGCCAGTGGATAGGCCCGCGCTATGGCGCGTGGCCATATGGCTGTTGCATGTGACCAAGATTCCAGGGGGAGCGCGCGTAGGAGGGGGCTTGCGCCCGATTTTCCAATTTTTAACCAAAACTATACCAAAGTGGGTTTTCCAATGAAATTTTGGTTATTTTTAAATTGATTGTAGCTATATTTAGCAGAAATACTCCATTTTTGGGGGATATTGGGCTTTTCTTGAGGCCAGATTCTTGGAGGAAGTTGGGGATGTGAAACCAACTCCATTCCTATATAAACCAGGCCTGTTTGAGGCCTATGGACAGTCAGATTTGCAGAGTTATGCTGTTGGAATGCCAAGCCAAAGTCAGTTTGTTGCAGGGTAGCCCTTGAGGTGGAAACACTGTCGGATCGTTTCTGGGAGCTTGGAGCATCAGATTTGCGTGCCGTTTCTTGCATTGGGTTCTTGAGATCTGTGTCAACAAGACCAGATCAGTCTTGTAGCCTTTGGGCATTGCTGATATGTAATTTTGAGCACTTGAGCAGAAATAAAGAAGCCTCCCCCACAGGAAAAAGGCCCGGAGACGTAGGCAAACATTGTGCCGAACTTCGTTATCAACCTGCGTTCTTATGGTTTGTTGTTCATTATTGTTTTCAGATCTTCATATGTGTATTTGACTGATATAATTCTCTTCTTTTCCTCATTCTTTCATTAAAATTCTCAAATGGTTAAATTATTCATGCAAGTTTAAAACTCAACCATAATCATAAAAGATCCTGCCGGATCATGCCTCTACCCATTTGGTGACATAGTCTATACAAACCAAAATATAGTTCTTCCTACGGGACATGGGTGAAATTGGACCTACAAAGTCAAGGGCCCATTTTTCGAAGGGTTCTATCATAACTTGGGAACTCAAAGGCATTTTGTCAGCTGACATAGGTCTTCCTATCCTTTGGAAACTATCACAATTTCTCACATACTTGGCAACATCTTTGAAAATGATAGGCCAATAATAACCTGAATGTAACACCTTATATGTTGTACGTTTGTCAAAAAAATGGCCACCACATGGTCCATCATGACAACTTCATAGTATTTCAGGTACCGCATCCTCTCGGACACATCTACGAATAATCAAATCAGGAACTATGTGAAAAAGTTCATGACCAACCCAAGAGTAATTAGCACTCTGCGTAATAATTTTCTGCTTTTCATTAGGTGACAAATGAGAGGGTAACTTCCTAGTATCCAGATAGTTTTCCATATCTGCAAACCAAGGGGTATGGACAGAAAGGGAAAAGAGGTGATTGTCTGGGAAACTATCATCTACAAGGATATCATCATCCTCATTTTTTATTCAGGAAAGAAAGTCAACTACTACATTATCCTTTCCAGGTCGGTCAAGCACAGTGATATTAAATTCTTTTAATAACAAAATCCACCTAGTCACTTGACCATTAGTTATGGGTTTATTCATGAGGAATCTAATGGAATAATGATCGGTATGTACAAATACTTCATAACCTGTAATGTAATGACGAAACTTGTTGATAGCATGAACAACTGCTAAGAATTATTTCTCGGTGACTGTGTATTTAAACTCGGCAGGGGACAAATTCTTGCTCACAAAATAAATGGCATAGGACTGTTGGTCCTCTTTCTTCCCTAATACCCCTTCTATTGTGGTGTCGGAGGCATCAGTGGATATATGAAATGGGAGAGTCCAATTGGGCCCTCTAAGAACTGGTGCCATGGGCAGCTTAGCTTTCATGGTTTCAAAGGCAGTTTGACACTGTTCAGGCCAAAAAAAATCAACATCTTTTATTAATAATCCAAACATAGGTGCAACAATCTTTGTAAAATTTTCAATAAACCGTCGATAATACCCGGCATGTCCAAGAAAGCTTCTCACCTCTTTTTGATTTTTGGGGGGTGGAAGTTTGATGATGACCTCAATATTTGCAGGATCGACTTTTATCCCTTCAGATGAAACATGATGTCCTAGAACCACTCCCTCAGTTAACAACATTTTGCATTTTTCATGACTTAGAGATAGGTTTATTTCCTGGCATCTGATGAGGACTTTTTCTAAGTTGTCTAAGGATTTTTGGTAAGTGTTTCCATAGAATGTGAAGTCATCCATGTATACCTCCACACAATCATGAATAATATCAACAAATATCCCTAATACTTCTCATTGAAATGTGGCAAGACCATTACACAATCCAAATGGTAAGAACCTATAGGCATAGGTGCCCCAAGGACAAGTAAAGGTAGTCTTGTCATGGTCCTCGGGTGCTATAAGAATCTGGTTGTACCCGTTGTACCCTTATAGAAAGGAAAAATACTTCTTTCCAGACAAGGTATCTAGAACTTGGTCAATGAAAGGGAGAGGAAAGTAGTCTTTTAGAGTGACTTTGTTGAGTTCCCAGAAATCAACAAAAATTCTCCATTTCTCAGTCACTTTCTTTGGAACCACTACAAGCAGGGATACCCACTTACTATCGGAGATTGGATAAATGAATCCGACATTTAACAACTTTTGGATCTCCTCCTTTACTATATCTTTAAGTAATGGGTTCATCCTTCTCTGGGGTTTCCTAACAAGTGTTACTTCCCCCTGGGTATATATGTGATGGATGCATGTGTTGGGATGTATACCCTTCATGTCAGTGTATTCCCAGGAAAATGCTCCTAATTTTTCTTTAAGGATATCTACTAACTTTTTCTATTGGTCTGCATCTAGCCCAGAGTTTATATGTAAAAATTTCCCTGGACTAATCTCGTAGGGCATGGTATAAGACATGGAAGACTCATCTATCTAGAAAATAAAATATGTCAAAGACAAAATGGATGGGTCTAATTGTTATTGAAATTATTCCCCAAACATGTATTCAAATTTGGGAAAAGGCTGTGGAAAATCCACACATGTGATAACAGAAATAAACTGGTTTAGCACATTTTATGTTGTGTGCTTCTGAAGTTCCCATGCATGGTCACTTGGCAATATGGGTTCTTCCCAGTCCTTGTTCTTGTATGGACATTCAAGCCACCATAGATTCTCCATAATAGGTTGAGCTTGAGGATAAATGGTGAGATTTTGGATAGAGATACCATTTGAGATGGTCATTTCCCCTTCTCTACAACCAATAAATGCATGGGTTGTGGCTAGCCAAGGTATTCCCAAAATGATGGGATGGCCTTTGGTAGGATCCTTTGAATGAATGACAATAAAATCTACTGGTTACTCCCACGAGGCTAAAGTAACCATGATATCATCTAAGATCCCTTCAGGTATAACCCTAGTCTTGTCTTCTAATTCCAAAATGGTTGGGGTATGCCAAAGAAGAGGTTGTAACTGTAATTTTTCCAAGGCAGTAGCGGTCATAACATTGATCACTTCCCCTAGGTCTATGAGAGTGTTTTTGATGGAAACCTCATTAATGGTTATGGTCACTACTGGGTTTCCTGGGTTCCGATATTTTGCTAGTTTTGGCTGCTCTGATATGTACTAAGAAATTCCTCCTACCAAATGTATTGTAGGAGGGTCCTTTTGCTTCCTACCTGGCTTCTTAATACACAATTCTTTGACTACCTTACTGTAGATTGGAATGTCTTTAATAGCTTGAAGCAGGGGAATCTTGACACAAATATTTTTCAATTCATTCAAAATGTCAAATTCCAGCCGGGTGGTAGGTTTCTCAATTACTAATCGGTCTGGATAAGGAGGGACCTTCGTAATTTGTGAAGGTTCCTTTTGGGAAATCTTGGGTTCTTGATTCTTCGGGATAATAACATCTTCCCACCTAGTGTCATCTGTGGGTTGTTTGGTGGTTTCTTCTTCTTATTATTCCTGGATGACTAATGAAGGTCTCTGCCTCTCTAGAACATTTCCCGATCTTAGTTGAATTTCTTGTAATGAAACAGGGGTAATAACATATGTCGGGAAGGCCTGCATCTCAACATTGTGAAGAGGTTGAGGGGGGCTATTATTGGGATTCGACACTAGTTGTGCCAGTAATAGTGTTGGTCTCGGGGAGCTTGCATTTTGATATTGTGGCATTTTTTGTTGTGGAATAGGAGGTAAAGGTGCCGGAACAAAACCTGGCAGAAGTTGTGGAGTGTTCGGTGGGAACTAAGGATAATGATGGTTGGACATAGGGACAGGTGGAGCTTGAGGGTGTTGGTCACTATAATTGCTTAATTAATTTAAACAATCAAGTGCTACATAAATTGTCAACCCAGGGAAGTTTGTTTATTTCAAAGGTAAACACGCACTATATATGCTCAATTCCAAAAGCAACCTAGAGTTGTAGTAAAGGAAACTACATTAATCACACTTGCCTTGAATGAACTAAAGTTATAGCTTTGAATCACAGAAAAGAAACCTACTTATTGCAGAGCTTAAAGAGATGATTAATCTAAAGAATCCTAGATTACATTAAAATAACAACTGCAACAGGAAAGAACAACTATTCTGTAACCAGAGAACAGAACCCTATTCCCAAGCAGGAACTTCAGTGCTTTGTTTCTGATTAACACACTTTCATGAACTCATTAATGAATTGAAGACTAACTATTCTAACAGAGAACAGGGCCCTAATTCCTTCCCTTAAGCAAGAACCGTTAGTACCAGTCTCTGATCAGCACACTCATGAAAATAATTGAAAGCTGACTACTTCTAACATAGGACAGGACTCCTAATTCCTTCTCTTAAGCAGGAACCTTTAGTAATAGTCTCTGATTAGCACACTCATAAAAATAATTGAAAGCTAACTACTTCTAACAGAGAACAGGACTCCTAATTCCTTCCCTTAAGCAGGAACCTTTAGTACCAGTCTCTGATTAGCACACTCATGAAAATAATTGAAAGCTGACTACTTCTAACAGAGGACGGGACTCCTAATTCCTTCCCTTAAGCAGGAACCTTTAGCACCAGTCTCTGATTAGCATACTTCATAAATCAATCACACAAGATTGTTAATTAAGATGATTAACAATTAAGCATGAACTTCATGAAAACAATGTAACGTTTAATAAAACAGAGTTTTTAACAAGATAGAGTTCAGTAGTGTTTCAGCAAAGCAAAAATTAATCAAGGCATAAACAGAAATCACACTAACACACTATAAAACTAATGGGTGAATCTTGTGAAGAAGGTGGGCCCTCCCTTCTCACAATATTCCCCTGAGACGAAAAGGCTAGAGAAGGATGCTCAAAACAGTATTTTATTCATCCATCAATGTATCATATTACAATCTGGAAATGAAGTACGTCCTTCTCTGTGAAACTTTCTTAAGCAAAAACTGGATATTTCAAATGGTGATTTCCTCTTATTTAAAGAGGGGAATCCCTTCGTTACAATTGATCAACAAATTACARGTGTATATCTGGGTCCTATTCTTAGTCGAATCGACTTTCTAAACTGGAATAGGGTCTCCTAGTCTCTCGCAACAGAATGTTATTACAAGTGYTGAGTGAGGTGTTTGCTATTTACGGTTGGAGTAACAGCTCTTTCTTGTTTCTGTTGTGCTGTTTTGGCATCACAAATCATGCATTGTTTCAACCACGTGATTTGCGTTCTGACTGTTTCAGCACTCAGATAGCAGCGATGGTTGGTGCTTGGCTCATGGTGCAGCTGTTGTAGTCAATCTGTGTGAGTTGTTGTTGACCGTGGACTATGTAACAACTTCCTCTGTGTTTCAGCGTCAACGACCCTGGACTGTGTAGCATCTTCTGTGTTTCAGCATCGACGACTATGGACTGTGTAGCATCTTCTGTGTTTCAGCATTGTCGGCCATGAACTGTGTAACAGCTGTGTTTCAGCATCGTTGACCATGGACTGTGTAACAGCTTCTGTGTTTCAGCGTCGTCGACCATGGACTATGTAACATCTTCTGTGTTTCAGCGTCATCAACCATGGACTGTGTAACAGCTTCTGTGAGTTTCTGTTTTAGCAACAGGCCTCAAATGCTAATCTGCAGTTTGAACTGTTTCAGCACTTATACATTTCTAATCAATGGTTAAGTACGAGAGTGATGTAAAAAAATATGCAAAATAGATTAAACATATAGTAATGAGAAGAGACGTTGTATACCTTGGAAAGATAAGATAAAGTGATAATATGAGTTTAAATGTGAGTGATAAAGAGTGTAATAGTAGCAAAAAATATGGGCAAAAAGGTACATTGTGTGGTCCTAACATCCCCCCCAACTTAAAGTGTTGCATGTCCTCAGGCAACTTCACTCTGAATCAGAGTCTGAATACCGACTCTGAGCGTGCAAGTTACTCAAGCAGTAGCTGTGGGAGATACTATTTGTTGGCGCTCTGAACCCTTGGACACGTTGTAACCTTTGCCAAGCTATTGTTTCTGTCTTCTTAGGTAGCTTATAATGGATTTGATATCTTTCTATTGGCAACCAGAGGATAGGAAAATAAAACCGGTACCCTATCCAGTTTTCAGCACATTGCTGAACACACTAGATGTAGTTAGGTACCCTGGAGATCGCTATCTCAAGATTAGTAGGGCTAAAAGGATTGTGTTCCTATCTTTTCTCAGTGGATTGCTGCCAAAACAAGTTGTTTTCCTAGAGGGAAGCAATCTCTGTGGATCTGATGAAGTGCTGACAATCCTGAAGCACTATTGATTGCAGTTTCTGAACATGTTCAGTCATCCCTGGTTTCTTTAAGAACTGATAATATTCTGTGACAAAGGTGGCTACATTCTGTGGCTCTGGTCTTATCTAGACAAGGCGGTTATCTTCATTGTGCTTGGCAGCCAAGAAGTCATCCTGCCATATAATTTGATTGAGGAGAAACGAGGTGAATGCCCGAATCTAAATGTCCCAACAAGAGGAATGAGGTTCAGCTGCCTGTTCTCGGGAATGGCCTCATTATGAAAATATGTCTCACAGAGGAGGTGATGATCCCTAGCAGATGCTTCTGTAAAAGTTTTGACAAAATCTGTCGGGTGTAGTACTGCATGGGATCTGCCTTCTGTGATTGATTTGATCTGAAACCATGTGAGTCGTTCCATAAGGAACAAGGAGTAATTGCAGGATGGTTTCCTTGTGGCCAGTAGCTTTTGTGCCAAGTCAAATACCAGGGCCAATCTGCCTTTCAACTCGTTGTTCTGTTTCTTCAAGGCACGAGCTTCCTGACGTGTCTTCTCTAAAGCTTCCCAATTTGAGTAGGTATGATTTATCCAGATTTGTTTGTGCTCTTGCAGGATTTTGGCCTGTGTAGCAGCATACTCTTCCTTCCATTTCTGTATTACTACCTGCTCATCCCATGGATGAGTTTGTGTTTCAGCATTGAAAATGGTGGGATGAGGTAAGGTCTGAGTAGATTTTTCCACAAAAGTGTGGATATTGGTCTGGTTGGGAGGGGTAGATTCTTCACTAGACACTGTTTGTACGGCTTTGTTAACAAAAGTAGGGGTTTCAAATTTGACATTTGTTGCAGGGCAAGGTTCAGTCTTAATCTTAGGAGGTCCTGCCGGTTCTTGTGTTTCAGCTGTAGTTGGTTCTTGTGTGACAGTTATAGTTGGTTCTTGTGTAACAGCAGGTTCTTCTTCTTTGATTGCAAAAGTTGAAGAAGTAGGGGGAGCTCCTGGTATTGGGATTTGAATTACCTTGTAACCTTCTTGATAGTAGATATCCCCACATTGACAGCACATATATTCTTTACACGGCCTCTCTGTTGTAGTCCTCTCTGACATGGTTGCTATGCAAGCTAGGGTGTGCAAGTTATGTTCTTCTCATATGGTTCATTTGCCATGGCTAGTTCTTTCTTGTATGCTTCCAGTTCAAACTTTAAGAACTCATTTTCTAGCAAGATAGAGGCCATTGTTGGTTTTGGTTGAGGAATGACTGGTTCTTGTGTGGCAGTCACAGCCTCACTAGCTGGTTCTTGTGGAGAAGCTATAGGAATGGTAGTTGATTCTTGTGTTTCAGCCTCTTGATGTAAGGAAAGTAATGTTACAGCACCCTGAACCTCTGATTCCTGTATCTCAGTATCAGTATCAGCAGCTGGTTCTTGTGTTTCAGCTGTAGCTGGTTCTTGTGTGGCAACTATGGCTGGTTCTTATGTTTCAGCCACTGAATGAGTAGCTGGTTCTTGTGTTTCAGCTACTGAATGGGTAGTTGGTTCTTGTGTTTTAGCTACGGAATGGGTAGCTGGTTCTTGTGTTTCAACTACGGAATGGGTAGCTGGTTCTTGTGTTTCAACTACGAAATGGGTAGCTGGTTCTTGTGTTTCAGCTACTGGATTTGAAACAGATGATGGCACAACACCCTGGGCATTTGGTTCTTGTGTTTCAGTGCCCGTGGGTGGAGTAGGCAAAGATTTCGACGTTTGAGAAGTTAGAGGTGTACAGGGTATTATTCGGATGGATTGGGGGTCTAGGGTAGTGGCAATGATGGCTGGCCTTATTGAGGCCCTTGTTCGTTTTCTTTGTAAGAAGGGAAGAAAGAAAGGAATTTGCTTTCTTTTACGTGGGGGTTTTTCTTCAATGATGGGGCAGGGGGAATTATCTGGCTCAGAATCATCACTAAGAATATGAAGGGAGGGAGTGGATGATTCTGGTAAAGTGTGGGGCGGGCTTGGTATGGTAGGGTGTTTAATTGGACTGTCTAGTTCTATAGGCGGGCTGTTAGGTATTTCTGGAGAGTTTGGAGGGTTTTGCAGTTGCTGCTCATGGAGGTTTTCAGGAATTTCAGCAGCTCTTAGGGGGTTTATGGGTGGGTTGTTTAATGGAGGGTTTTTTTGGGAAAAACCCCTTTGGATGAGCATTTGGATGAGACGGTGATGGGTGAGTGAAAGGGTGGGATATTTAGCCTTTCTGCAGTAGTGTGCCATATTTTTAAGACAACCAAGCAAATAATATGGAATATTTACCCTTCTATTATGCCGTAAATGAGACAACAGGACAAAATCGTGCTGGTAGACTACTTGGTATCGACCTTCGCAGGTGAGGTAGTGCTTGATGAATTTTGCAACTTCCGGCCATAGAGGTGGCAAGGAGCTGAGTCCGATACCCCAGACTTTAGGTTCAATTTGTTCCACTGGCAAGAGGAAGTTCTGCTGGGCATTCCGAATGATATGTTTTCGGATGAATATGCGAATTCCATTGGTATGGAGACCTGAAACTTGTGCTATATCCTCTTCTATTACTAAAATTCGTACCCCTTGAACAACGAAATGGTATTCCTAGAGATTATGAGCAAATTGGAGAACCTGTTGTTCATCATACCACTGGAGTCTCTGAAAATAACCGAGCCATCCTGCCTGCTGAAAATTTTGATAAGCTACTAGATAATGTTCTAACAGGGCTATCGTGGTGGGTTCGTTCCATATAACAGAGCCTCCCATAGCTACCAGCTCGGTAAAATACAGCGTCAAAGAGTTTGAGTAACAAATTCTGCGCAGAGTGAGTTTTTCGAGTGAAGGTATGCAAATGGTGGTAAAGCACACGAAAGGATGGTAAAATAGGAATGACGGTGGTGAATTCATGTGAAATGATGGTATAAAAGGTTTGATATGTCCTCCCCTCCCGTCAAGTGCGACTAATAATGATTACACTCGAGTGGTCATAATGATTTGGAATCTTCTCATTAACTATAACTTAACTGTATTACATAAAATTTGCATACCTCACCTTACCTTCCGATTCGTGCTGCAAACAAAATAAAATGCTTATCCATGATAGTTCTGCAATAGTCATGGCGGGGAATTTTTGATTTGTTGGATGAATTGTGCCAAGGATTTATTGACTGGAAGGACGAAATGTAGTATGAGAGCATATAAGCTTGCTGACAGATAATGTTGAAAAGTTGGTGTTTCAGCAATGGAAAAGAAGGGGCGAAACAATTGCTGGAGGAAATTGTTTCGTCAATGGAAACTGTGAAGAATTGCTGGACTGTAGCGAAAAGTTGTTGACATGGTGTTTCAGAAACAGGAAAGAAGGGGTGAAATAATTGCTGGACAGAATTGTTTCGTCAATGGGAACTGTGGAAAATTGTTGAACAATGGTGTTTCAGAAATGGAAGAAAATGGTGGGAAGTTTGCTGACAATGGTGTTTCAGCAATGTGAAAAGATGATAAAAGGTTGCTGACAGTGGTGTTTCGGCAATAGAAAAGAGAGGGCAAAACAATTGCTAGATGGTTTTGTTTCATCGATGAGGAGATGTGAAGAATTGCCAGACTGTAGTGTTTTGTCAATAGGGAGAAGGCGAAAAGTTGCTGTGAATGGTGTTTCAGCAATGGGGGAAATGGTGAAAGGTTGTTGAACAGTGATAAGGGAAAAAGGTGTGGGGTTGCTGACAGTGGTGTTTCAGCAATGAAGAAAGTGAAAAAGTCGTTGAACAGTGGTGTTTCAGCAATGGAAGAATTGCCTCTTCGTAAAATAGGATCATCCTTTCCTAGTAGCCTGTGCTTTGATCAGGAATCTGCAAAAATCGATTGTAACATGGTATTTCTTGACAAGGATTATTAGTAAATAAAATCTAATCTACTACTAAAGAAATTAACTTAAAAGAATTAATTGCAATGAGGGGTAGAGGCCTCCTCTAAGAAGAGGTAATGGGAGTCTATCATGCATGTGGCCTTAAAACCTTCTTTGGAAATAGGGAACTGGTACAGACGGAGTCGATGACCATTTACAAGTAACGGTGTTTTGGAGTCATCGATTGTGAGGAGCCTTACTGTTCCATTGGGGAAAACGGTGTCTACTTCGTAAGGTCCAAGCTATCTTGTACGCAGTTTCCCTTGAAATTCTTTGAACCGAGAGTCATACAGTAGGGCCCAATTACCTTTTTGGAACTGCTTGTTCTTGATAGTTTTGTCATGCCATTTTGATCTTTGCTGTTGAATTATGGTTGTCTACTGAACGGCATCTAGTCTTTTCTCCTCCAATTCATTAAGTTGTTGCAACCTAGCTGTTTGTGCATAGGTCAAATCAAGGTTGACAGCTAAAGCAGTCCTTAAGGTTTTTATTTCAAATTCCACAGGAAAGACAACACTATTTCCATAGACTAATTCATAGGGAGAGAATCCTGTAGTATTTTTCCAGGTAGTTCTGTAGGCCCATAATGCTTCAGGGAGCCTGTAGGACCAATCCTTTCTATTTTCCTTCACTATTTTTGTTAGAATGGCTTCTATTACTTTGTTTGTGCTTTCCACCTGTCCATTGGCTTGGGGGTGGTATGATGTAGTCATTCTATGTTGAATATGATATTTTTGAAGGGTGTCTTTGAAACCATGAGAAGTGAAAGGAGGTCCTCCATCTGTAACCAATTCTCGTGGCACTCCAAATCTGATGAAGATGTCTTTAAATAAGAAATTTATAACTGCTTCTTCGGTCGCTCTGTGGAGTGCTTTGGCTTCCACCCATTTAGTCATGTAGTCCATGCAAACCACTATGTAAACTTTTTGATTGGATGGGGGGTTGATGGGTCCTACAAAGTCTAAGGCCCATCTTTCAAATGGTTCAAGTACTATCTAGGGGTTTAATGGCATTTCATTTCTATGATTAGGTTGGCCTACTCTTTGGCAGCTATCACAGGCCCAGACATATTTCTTTGCATCTTTGAAGAGTGAGGGCCAATAGTACCCCATCCTGAGAATTTTATGTGTTGTTCTCTTATCAGCAAAATGCCCTCCACAAGGGCCATCCTGACAAGCTTTTAGTAGATCNCATAAACCTCATCTTCTATAATGCACCTTCGAATTTCTTGATCAGGTCCTGTATGGAAAAGACACCCACTTATCCAACTATACCGAGCACTTTGATGAATGATGCTTCTTTTTTCTCGGTGGGATAGGTGTGGTGGTAACTTCCCTGCAACCAAGTAATTAGCAATGTCTGCATACCACAGTGAGTGAGAAGAAACTACAAATAGATATTCATCAGGAAAGGAATCATCTACTGGGGTATTATCATCAGGTGTCAACCGAGAAAGGAAATCAGCAACTACATTCTCTTTTCCTGGTCTATCTACAATTGTAATATCAAATTCTTGCAATAATAGTAGCCATCTGGTGACTCTAGCATTTGTGATAGGTTTGTTCATTAAGTATTTGATAGCTGAGTGATCAGTATGGACAAAAGTAGAATAGCCAGTAATGTAATGTCTAAATTTATTAATGGCATAGATAACTGCTAAGAATTCATTCTCGGTGACTGTATAATTGAGTTCAGCGGGAGTCATATTCTTGCTGATAAAATAGATAGCATAAGGGAGATGATTTTCTTCTTGTCCCAAGACATCTCCTGTTGCAGTATCTGAAGCATCAGAGGATATATGAAAGGGAAGTGTCCAATCAGGTCCTCTAAGAATAGGAGCTGTAGATAACTGATTTTTAAGTGTATTAAATGCTTCTTGGCAAGAATTAGTCCATTTAAATTCATCATTTTTCATCAGTAATACAAACAGGGGAGAAGCTATTTTGGAAAAAAATTTGATAAATCTTCTGTAGTATCCAGCATGTCCTAGGAAACTTCTTACCTCTGTTTGGGTTTTGGGAGTAGGAAGATCCTTAATGACTTGTATCTTGGATGGGTCTACCTGAATTCCTTGAGATGAGATAAAATGTCCAAGAACTATTTCTTTCACTCATCATCATATGACATTTTTCTGTACTCAAGGAGAGTTGGACTTGTATGCATCATTTGAGTACTTTCTCAAGGTTTTGTATTGCTTCCTGAAAAGAAACACCATAAGGAGTAAAGTCATCCATAAAGATTTCAATAGAGTCATTAAGCATATCAAAAAAGATTCCTAAAACTGCTCTTTGGAAGGTTGCTGGTGCATTAAATAGTCCAAATGGAAGGACTCTATAAGAAAAGGTTCCCCAAGGGCTAGTAAAAGTAGTTTTATCTTGATCTTGAGGTGCAATTTTGATCTGGTTATACCCACTGAAACCATCTAAAAATGAGAAAAATTTCTTCCCTGACAAATTATCTAATACTTGATCAATGAATGGTAATGGAAAGTGATCTTTTTGAATGGCTTTATTTAAAGATCTATAATCCACACATACTCTCCATTTCCCATTTTTCTTAGGAACTATTACCAATGGGGAAACCCATTCACTGTCTGATATAGGATATATAAACCCTGCATTGAGTAATTTTTGAAGTTCTTCTTTGAGGATTTCTCTTAAATTCAGGTTCATTCGTCGCTGAGATTGGCAGATTGGCCAACAATCTTCCTTAATATATATTCGATGAGTACATAATTCAGGAGAGATTCCTTTCATATCTGTGTAATCCCATGCAAATGCTTCTTTATTTTCCAGAAGTAACTTCATTAATTGTTGTGTTTCAGCATCTGTTAGATTAGGGTTTATGTTTAGTGTTTTTCCAGGTTCAATTTCCACTGGTATGCTTTTAGAGGAGATGGTGTTAGATGTTTGAAGTGGGCTTTCCGAGTTGAGGTTTTCTTGATTATCAGACTCCATCAGTGCAGTTAGTTGGATATGAGTTTCTGGAGTCACAGAGGAGGGTTCGCAAATAAAATTATTAATTACTTCATCCTCAGTAGAGTCTTTCAGGCTTAGAGCTTGTCTGATAGTCAAAAGGGGTTGAGTAGGTTGATCATCGAAATCTACCCATATAGAATTATCATTATTAATCAGGGGTGTAGCGTGAGGGTAGAGGGTAAGATGTTTAGTTTCGTAATCGTTTGAAATTGTCATTGAACCTGATCTACAGCTGATAAAAGCATCTGCTGTGGCTAGCCAAGGTCTACCCAAAATTAGAGGGTGGCCCCCCAACTTTTTTTGGGGTTGTAGTACCACAAAGTCGACTGGATAATTCCAGGATTCTACAGAGATGCTGAGGTCTTCAATGACTCCTTCTGGTTTAATTGTGGATCGGTCATCCAATTCTAGGATAGTTGGGGTGTCTCTAACTTCATTTTGCAGTTGTAGCAGTTGTAAGGTTTCCAGAGTCATGATATTGATAGCGGCACCTAGGTCTACCAGGACTTGAGGGATTATCGTTTTTCCAACTTGTACTGAAACGGTAGGGTGTCCGGGATCACCATATTTAACTGGGGGAGTTTTACCTGACATTAGTGCAGACAAGTCTCCCATAACATGGACCGTAAGGGGATCCTTAATTTTCCTACCAGGCTTTTTAACACAAATGTCTCGCATCGTCTTGGCATATATTGGTACGTCTCGGAGTGCTTGTAGTATAGGAATTTTGACATATAAATTTTGTAATTCCCCTAGAAGATTGAAGGTTGGTGGCTCAGGCATTTTAGTCAAGGCTAAACGCTCAGGAAATGGTGGTTTTGTTGTTTCAGCAGCATTGTTAGAGGATGACTGTACTTCTTCAGGTACATCATGCTTTTTTGTTTCCTCTTTATCAGAAGAGGTAACATCAGCTATGGTAGGTTCCACTATTATCCCAGATCGTAAATGAATATCATTGCATTGCACAGGGAGAAGAGAAAGTGTAGTCTGGTTATAAATATCAATGCACTGCACAGCTTTATTATTTGGGTTAGGGTTAGGTTGTACAGGTAGCTGGGGTCTCATCATTTGATTGTTCGGTGGA
>JASDQU010102448.1:765179-802895 GCA_032191745.1 Picea mariana
TCCAATTTGGATTCCATTGGTTCTGATATGGTTGTTGTTGTTGTGGAGGCCAAGGAGTCCACATTGATGGATCAACAAAGGGTGGGTTAGTTTGTTGCATGGGTGGGTAAGTTTGTTGCATGGGTGGGTAATTCATTTGATTAGTTTATTGCATTTGATTATAGGGGGGGTAACTTATTTGATTGAAAGAAGGATAATTATTCCAACGATTAGAAGATGCAAATGGCATGTTAGAATTCATACCTTGTCCCCACGGTTGTCATTACCTTCTTTGTGTCAACAGATAGACAGCTTCATCTTCTTCATCCGTTGGTTGTAATGCTGCCTTGATCCCTGTTAAAGTTGGACATTATTGAGTATCATGATCTTTATCACAGATGGTGCAGATTGGCTTTTTGTCCAATAGACATTCTCTTCGTGGGTGCTTGTCTCTACATTGAGAACAAAATATGGACAGGGCTGCTTCTGCTTCTGCTTGCTTCTTCTTAATCTACACGGTGTCTATTTGTGAGGCAAAAGAGCTTAAGATTTGAGTTTTAAAACCTTCAAGTAAATTACCTATCTCGGCTCTTGTTGCTCCCCCACTGGCTAATTTTTGGACTCTTGAAAATGTGGTGTCCCTGTTATTTGATCTATTTCTTGAAGCTCCTCTTGAACATCTTTTGCATAAATTAACAAATATTCCTTAGATATGTCCCCTTTTCCAAGCATAGTCAGCATATCTAGGCAGTCATCCCTTACTCCTTTTAATAATATAGTTTTGAGAATATCTTTACTTACATTGGGGTGGCTGGATCTTTGTAGATTATACTGTAGCCTTTCTACAAAGTCCTCCAGATTTTCATCTTCTTTCTGCATCATCTTACATAGCTCCTCCCTCTTTTCTCTTGTTCGGAAGTAGTCCTGGTATTTGTTCAATAATTTCTGTTTCATTTGGTCCCATGTTGTGATTACATGTCCTCCAAGACTCATAAACCATCTTAGTGCATTTCCTTTTAGTGTTGCTGGAAATAGCTTTAATTTTTGAGCATTGGAAATGTAATCATAACTTCTGCATAATATATCAAACTCAAAAAGGAATTCATCAGGATCTTCTGAAGACAAACCATGAAAATTAGGTAGTGCTGAGAGTGGAATGTTCTTCATGGGGGCTACCCCTCTAGGAATATCACCAATAGGAAATCCTAATGTAGAGAAAGAATTTTCATCATTTACCTCTCCTTCAGGACCTGCCTATTCTTCGTGATGCAATTCTTCATTGTAATCATCCATGTTTTCTTCTGTCTGCTCCCCTGCTATGCTTGCTCTGTCCTCAATGTTTCCTACTGGATTCTGGACTGTCTCAGGACTCCAAACTTCTTTCCTTGTTTCAAAGTTTGCTTGAAATGAAGGCTGGGACTTTTTTTTTCGAAGGTTTGGTCATTGAGCAGCAGATTCAGACTTTGATATAATCTCGTCAATGTAAGTCTTTCTTCCTCCTTTTCCTTTTCTCTTTCCACCTGTAGGGTCAGTATCTTTGGGGTCTCCATTTCCTTTCATGCAATCTTTGTATCTGAAAAATCATAAGTGCTTTTGAAATCTAAAATTACCTTTCCCGACAACGGCACCAAAATGTTGGTCACTATAATTGCTTAATTAATTTAAAAAATAAAGTGCTACATAAATTGTCAACCCAGAGAAGTCTTTTTATTTCAAAGGTAACCACGCACTATATATGCTCAATTCCAAAAGAAACCTAGAGTTGTAGTAAAGGAAACTACATTAATCACACTTGCCTTGAATGAACTGAAGTTCTAGCTTTGAATCACAGAAAACCAACCTACTTATTGCAGAGCTTAAAGAGATGATTAATCTAAAGAATCTTGGATTACATTAAAATAACAACTGCAACAAGAAAGAACAACTATTCTGTAACCAGAGAACATGAACCTATTCCCAAGCAGGAACTTCAGCACTTTGTTTCTGATTAACACACTTTCATGAACTCATTAATGAATTGAAGACTAACTATTCTAACAGAGAACAGGGCCCTAATTCCTTCCCTTAAGCAGGAACCTTTAGTACCAGTCTCTGATCAGCACACTCATGAAAATAATTGAAAGCTGACTACTTCTAACATAGGACATGACTCCTAATTCCTTCCCTTAAGCAGGAACCTTTAGTACCAGTCTCTGATTAGCACACTCATGAAAATAATTGAAATCTGAATACTTCTAATAGAGAACGGGACTCCTAATTCCTTCCCTTAAGCAGGAACCTTTAGTACCAGTCTCTGATTAGCACACTCATGAAAATAATTGAAAGATGACTACTTCTAACAGAGGACAGGACTCTTAATTCCTTCCCTTAAGCAGGAACCTTTAGCACCAGTCTCTGATTAGAATACTTCATAAATCAATCACACAAGATTGCTAATTAAGATGATTAACAATTAAGCATGAACTTCATGAAAACAATGTAACGTTTAATAAAACAGAGTTCTTAACAAGATAGAGTTCAGTAGTGTTTCAGCAAAGAAAAAATTAATCAAGGCATAAACAGAAATCACACTAACACACTACAAAACTAATGGGTGAATCTTGTGAAGAAGGTGGGCCCTCCCTTCTCACAAGATTCCCTTGAGATGAAAAGGCTAGAGAAGGATGCTCAAAACAGTCTTTTATTCATTCATCAATGTATCATATTACAATCTGGAAATGAAGTACGTCCTTCTCTGTGAAACTTTCTTAAGCAAAAACTGGATATTTCGAATGGTGATTTCCTCTTATTTAAAGAGGGGAATCCCTTCGGTACAATTGATCAACAAATTACAGGTGTATATATGGGTCATATTCTTAGTCGGATCGACTTTCTAAACTGGAATAGGGTCTCCTAGTCTCCCGCAACAGAATGCTATTACAAGTGCTGAGTGAGGTGTTTGTTGTTTACGGTTGGAGTAACAACTCTTTCTTGTTTCTGCTGTTCTGTTTCGGCATCAAAAATCACGGGCTGTTTCATCCACGTGATTTGCGTTCTGACTGTTTTAGCACTCAGGTAGCAGCGATGGTTGGTGCTTGGTTCACGGTGCAGCTATTGTAGTCAATCTGTGTGAGTTGTTGTTGACCGTGGACTGTGTAACGGCTTCCTCTGTGTTTCAGCGTCGACGACCCTGGACTATGTAGCATCTTCTGTGTTTCAGCATCGACAACTATGGACTGTGTAGCATCTTCTATGTTTCAGAATTGTCGGCCATGAACTGTGTAACAGCTGTGTTTCAACATCGTTGACCATGGACTGTGTAACAGCTTCTGTGTTTCAGCGTTGTAGACCATGGACTATGTAACAGCTTCTGTGTTTCAGCGCCATCGACCATGGACTGTGTAACAACTTATGTGAGTTATTGTTTCAGCAACAGGCCTCAAATGCTAATCTGCAGTTTGAACTGTTTCAGCACTTATACATTTCTAATCAATGGTTAAGTACGAGAGTGATGTAAAAATATATGAAAAACATATTAAACATATAGTAATGAGAAGAGACGTTGTATACCTTGGAAAGATAAGATAAAGTGATAATATGAGTTTAAATGTGAGTGATCAAGAGTGTAATAGTGGAAAAAAGTATGGGCAAAAAGGTACATTGTCTGGTCCTAACAAAGGGTTTTGTTGGTTATTCCCTCCTCTCCATCCTTGAAAGCAAGGATGTTGGTACTAAGTAGACCAGTTTTGACAACCTGGTGGGTTCCACTATTGTTGTTGTTGATAATAGGGTGTAACTTGAGATYGTAGATCCAGGTATGTGGGTTGATTCCTAGGCTGCCATGGCCTCCTAGGTGCATAAGAAGACTCCCCAGGGTCTCAAATCCTATAGATGGCTAATAAACCAGGCAATGATGGACATTTTTCAGTCACATGGTCTTCTATACATATTCCACAAACTGAAATGTTCTCTAATGGGCATTCCCCTGAGGAATGCTTCCTCCTACATATTGGGCAATATATGCGCATTGCTGCATTTTCCTCCTCCTGTTTCTTTTTTATTTTAAGGCTATCCAACTGTGAACCTATTGTGCTTAATATGTTTGTCTTGAAGTTTTCTAAAAGGTTCCCTATCTCTGCTCTCGTGATACCACCTGAACTAATCGGTTTTAAGTTTCTATTATAAGGGTCTCGAACATTCTTACCTGTTTTGGCTCTACTCCTTGAGTAATTTTTATACATTTCACATATTTCAGCAAATGGTTTATGAGAGATGTCACCTAATTCCATTAGGTTAATCATATCTAGGTATTCTTCTAAAATTCCCTTAAGGAAAAGAGCCCTAATTGCATCCTCTGGGAGTTCATGGTATTTTGACTTCTGGGAGATATAACCAAATTTTTCCATATAATCTTCAAGGGTATCATCTTCTAACTGTTGGATTTTAAAGATGTCATTACGAGACTCTGTGGTCTTGTAGTAGTCTTGGTAATTTTTAAGAAAGATGTCTTTCATGGCTTCCCAAGACCTAATATTGGATTCTCCCAACCCTGTGAACCATCTTAGTGCAGATTCTTTGAGGGTGGCAGGAAAGAGTTTTAATTTCTGAGCATCTTGCACATAGTTGTAGCTCCTACACAAGATGTCAAATTCAATTAGGAAGGTGTCTGGATCTTCACTGTTTTTACCATAAAAGGTAGGTAGTGTTGAGAGAGGAATATTCTTCATTTTGACATTGGGAGTGGTGTCCAAAATTGGAAACCTGAAGGTAGTTTCAGTTTGGTTTCCAGTTTCTTCTTCCTCCTCATGTCTTACATTGTTATGGTCCTCCTGATCATCCATATTGGCTTAGTTTCCAAAAAGGAGAGTACCTAGGTGGATTTATCTTTGAAGAGAACAAGGTTTCCCTTTGATGGAAAGGTCTTCCTACGGATTGGATGTCTGGGACTCTACTCGAGCCGGTTGAGATTATTAGTGCCAAATTTTTTGTGTTAATTTGAGAGATAATTACATTGGCTGAACTACCAAACAAAAGATTCACCTGTTCAGGGTCTCTGATATCTTCAAAATTAGGATCCGCTAGTGGTGGTGTAAAAGTAAAGGTTGTATTGTTTGGTTCTGTGGAAGGCTTGAGTGGTCTTTCCTTCTGTCCTAATATGACTGATGCTTCAATTTATTGTTCTATATTACTCCCTGTGTTAGTCTTCTCAGAGACTATTTTAGCTCTTTGAGTTGAGCTAGCTCCTATTTTTCGATATCGGTCTACTGATTTTATAAGTGGAACGTCCCTTCCCCCAAAAAGGTTGGAAGGAACCTTGGTTGAAAGGTTTGATTTATATTTAATGTATCTACCTTTTGGATCTCTAGGTCTATTCATGAAAGAAAGAAAAAACAAAAGAAAAATCTAACATTTGGTTTCTAGGTCTATTCATGAAAGTAAACAAAAACAAAAAAAAAACTACCATTGGGTTTGGGGCAGCCTGCAATAGCAGATGCCCAGGTTCTTACCTCTCATCTTAAAGTTCCCCTACCACCAATCTAATGCTAAGGTCTAGGAATGATCTATTTCCTAACTACTTCTTACCTTGAGACAACTCCCTGACAACGGCGCCAAAAATGATGGTTGTTGTATATGCACTAAAAACACACTTAAAACCCCTCAATTAAATTGTCAACCCGGGGTAAGTAAAATTAGAGTTGTAGCAAAATATATGCCAAAGGTAGAAGGGTTGGTAGGAGTATAGTCTAACTAAGGAAGGTAGCTATCTAAGGCTAATCTACTCAAGCAAACCTATCTAATGAGAAAACCCTACTAAGAAACTTGAAAATGCGTAACCTAAGTACTTTTGGGCCAAGGATCGATGGATAGCTCTAAGAAAGCAAGTAAAAACCCTACTTGAAGAAAACTAGTTCATAACAATAAGAAAAATCAACTATCAAGCATAAAAATAAGCAAATAACAAAAACAAACTACTTTAACTTGCTAACCTAAATTCAATGAGAAACTACCCTATGGAAGCAAGTAAATAAACAAGCCAACAACTATTCTATTAAAGCAAGTAAACAAATAAGCAAAACAACTAACTAACCTATTAAAGCAAGTAAACAAGTAAGCAAAACAACTAACTAACCTATTAAAGAAAGTAAACAACTAACGACTCTAAGGTAACTTCTACTGCAAGTAATCAAATTTAAACTTCTCATTGAACAACTATCTAGCCTAAGAGGCAAGTGGACTATATTCTTAAAACTTCAAAACTATTTCTAATTCATAAAAAGGAAATCTATTTAATTGAAAGCAAGAAGAACTAACAACTAACTTTTAATCTATGATAAACAAAACTACTCTCTAATCTATCAAAGAAAAAAGACTATCTACCCTACAATAGAAATAAAACTATCTATGAAAGAAAGAAAAGATATCTTCTGATCTATGAAAGTAGGAAACTATATCTTTTAACCTATGAAAGCAAGAAAACTATTCTTTAACCTATGAAAACAGGAAAACTATCTTTTAACCTATGAAAACTCAAATATAATGTTGGTGGTTGTGTGAATGTCGTTGATGTCTGATAATATCTTGATGGCACTTGACAGCAAAGGATAATTCAAGTGGTATAAGCTCAACATGATCTAAATAGCAAAGTGAAAGGTATGGATTAAACAATTTAATGAGAATTTATCCATTACGGAAGCAATTGCCAATTACCCTGCATATTCATTTATTAACCATCAACAATATAACGAGATCATGATTATACTTCTACACTATGTAATCAAAATTCATACTTAAATTCAATCATTAACTAAGGAATACAATTGCAGTCTAATTCTAGGAAGGAAATTACATAAAATGAAACTATGCTATATCTATTCTAACAATTCAAACTGCAATAAGAAAATGCTTAAGAACATAAACTAAAACATGACATTAAAAAGTAAACTACCAAATGTATTAGCCAACAACTAAGTAAGCAAGATCTATATAAAAATGAAATAATCAATCTATAATTAAAAACTGAAATTAATCCTATCCATCCATCAAATCCTTTTTAAAGAAAACTCAAATTAAAACTTTGTTCTATTCTATTTAAAACTTTGTTTTAAATTTAATTCTAAAAGCATAAATAAAACACAATCTAACATCTAATTGCACATGGGGTCAGTCTATGAATTTACAAATTCATTCCTAGCTACAAGATCAATGCATGCTAACACAATCCTTCATACTAACCTGCAAAACAGAGTTAAGACAATTAAACTACAACAACAAATTAATTAACAAAATATTAATGCATGTACGGGAAATAGAAAAGAGACATATAAGCTATGAAATGCATAAACAACTTAAAGAACTGTTACCAGACTATTGGTGGGCCCCCCAGCAAGTCATGGTCACTTCCTAAAAGCACACCACAAACTCAGCAAGTCGATTTTATCATAAAAACTTTAAAACGCAGTTCTTATATAATCTGGCAATGTAAAATAGCAAAACAGAGTAAAATCGTATTTTTATCTATCACACTGATGCTTCTACTGCTTAGCTTCTATCTAACTACCACGATGGTGTTTATAATGTTTACATACCAAGTGGTCGACCACAGGAGGGTCGAACCACTTCTAAATTTGGAAAATTACATTAAATGATGCCCTAACTGCTGAAACAAAGTGAGCCAATAATCACCCTATTGAACAAGCAAAATTGAGTTGTCGCGAGTTCAGTAGTTGGAGGGGGCAAGCAAAAACAAAACTCAAGTTCCTGATTTGACCACCACTGGCCGCCAATACCATAACCACCAAGTCACCCTCTATTTTTGTGCAAGACGTGGTGCTAGACGCAGTGTCGGATTGGGTACCAGATTGAGTGCTAGAAGGAGTGTCGGAGTGAGTGTAGGAAGTAGAAACTGGTGCATTTTTTCCCTGTAACACCAGAAAAATGTGAATTAGATCTTTGGAATCATAAAACGTGATGAATTATACTCAATATTGACATAAAACATGAATCATACGTACCTAGTGTAGATCATACCGTTTTAGCATAAAATTCTTCAAAAATCTCCTTCAAAACATGAAAAACACATGTGTACATTCAGCAAAAAGTGTCTAATAATTGTCATAAATTGATCATATCTCAGGCTCAACAGATGGGAAAACATAAAGAGTCAATCGAATAATTGAAGATATGATGAGAATGTATGTGATGGATAATCCATCTAAGTGGGAAGATTACTTACACTTGGTTGAGTTTGCATATAATAATGGGTATCAAGCTTCATTAAGAATGATCCCATTTGAAGCCTTGTATGGTAGGAAATGTGATACTCCAGTAAGTTGGGACAACCCAGCAGATAGAGTGGCACTTGGTTCAGAGTTGCTCAGGGACATGGAAGACCAGGTGGTAAAGATGAAGAAGAATTTAAAGGCAGCTCAGAATAGACATAAATTTTATGCAGACTTGAACAAGATAGCTATATAATTTAAAGTAGGGGAACATGTACTTTTGAAAGTGAAGCCAAAGAAAAGATCATTGAAATTGGGTAGTTTTACAAAGTTGGTAGCTAGATTTTGTGGTCCATTTGAAATATTGGACAGAATAGGGTAAGTCGCATACATGCTTGCATTCTCTGCTTCCATGAATGTGCATAATGTATTTCATGTATCTTTACTAAAGAAATATGTACATGACCCTAACCATGTTATTGATTGGCATCTGATTCAGGTAGAGACAGAGGGAGATTTTCAGGTTCAATCGGTGTGGCTATTGGACATAAAAGTCAAAATTCTCTGAAGTCGAGTTATAGAGCTGGTATAAGTTCAGTGGACCTGCTACGGTCCTGAAGATGCTACCTGGGAGCATGAAGATGTCATGCAGGCAGAGTACCTGCAAATTTTTGAATAAATTTGAGATTTTGATCTCTATTTTGTATATGCACTTAGGACAGTGCCAAAATAAAGGGGAGGGGATGTAACACCCCAGGTTTTGAACCCCCATTTTAAATAATGTATTTCTACAATGCTGAGAGGCCAGGGTGCCCAAACAATATTTAAAAGGCCAGTGTGACCAAGATATGTAATGTTTTTATCATTATTAATAATAAATACATGGTTGGCTACTAGAAGAACAAGAACTACAGTTATAGAGGGCTATGATTCCACAAGAGAGGGGGATTGAGGGGCTAAGTGTTTATTCCTATGTTAATTACCCTTTTTGCCTAAGGGAGGGGGATCAATTACGTGAGCTTCTTGGGGAAGGTTGGGAGGTTCTTGATTCCCCACGAAGTTACTTAAACCCACCTCTGGTCTAATGGGGAGGTTCAACTGATGGCTTGTTCACTGGTTTTCCTGTACGTTCATTCAATTCCCTCATGCAGTTGCATGTACTCACTCACCCATTCATTGATACATCCTCATCCACGTCTTGTATTGGGAAAGTGAACCGAACTATTGAATATTAGCCACAGGATAGTTGGTTTTAATGGTCACTGGTGCAATCTAGCCATGACTTGGGGCCTACATGTCTGTGATGCGTTGGTATGTGCCTTGTTGGTGCAGCACCCCACCTCAGCAGGTTCTACTCGACCTCCTGGTCTAAGGATCATTATTTTCTCCTCTTTGAGTCTGATTGACTCTTTGACTCCCCAAAGGAATCTTCAGCACACACAAGTTTTTTCCACAGGTCTTTCTTTAGAGTTACGCCTATGTGAACTGGCACAAAGTGCAAACTCTTACGCACGTGACCAAATGACGTGACCACAATCTTCACCTGAAAAGGTATTCCGAGTTCACAATTTCGCAACCCCAAATATGAATCCCTATGACTTCTTCAATCCATGAAACCCCGAAACGGGCTAATGGATCTTTGGTTCCTCCCTTTACTTCACTTGATGTGACCTTTGACTAAAATCTGGGGCCCAAATATTTCGGCACCTCGGGATTTCGTGTATCGGCGATTTACAATGCAACAACACCCTTCACTGATAGCCGAAATCGTGATGACTCCTCGTCACGATAAATGACTCTGAGCTTCCCATGATCCGATGGTCCTGATTCTATCGGGACTTCATGAATAGGGAATTTGCAACTCTCGACTTTGAGTCACAACTTTCCCCACACCCTGAATTCTGAAACGATGAAATTCAAGCACGAGATCAATGGCTCCTGTCGATTCAAATCCAACGGCCACTACTCCTCCTAATATTATGAGTGTTGAAAGACACTCAGCCTTAACCTTCCCTCTTATCTTCAATATCTAATGGTCCACAAAACTTTGGCGATTCTCCCTCTAAGAATTTCAACCATCCATTCAGGTTTCTCAAAGACTCTTGTCAAATACCTAGTGTCTCTTCCTCTTAAGCTTAACTTCTGCGAGGCGAATTCATACCTCGTCCTTCCTTTGAACTCCTTCCAAATCTATATCCTTCCTGAGATTTGTTCTACTGCAAACTCAAGGATTTCTAAAGGATTCTTGCATTCACTCCTTGTAGCATTCACAATAACCTCTGGTTATTCACACTTCCAACTCTGTGCACTCCTTGCAACAATGGTTCTTCAACCTTTCTCTTTGGTTGGGTAAGTCTAAGAATTCCACTGACCTGCATACACCTTGCACGACTCTTATGCTATCTTTGCACTTCTATGGGTATAAGAACAATGGTATCCCTCCTGAGCTTTTCTGAGATAAGAATCAGAACCTCGTCAATGCACCCCTTGTGGACTTTCACTGCACTCCTAGTAGGACTTCTCAGGAAGAGAAACAATTGAAACTTATACTTCTCCTCTCACAGAATTCATACATTCAACATGAAATCATACACACAAAACATTGAAATAAAGGCATAACAGAGAACATAAACCAACTATAAACATACCATTCAATAGATGCAAATAGTAACCATGACACACCATAGAATTGGATCAAAGTGTTCTTATATTAATCCAAATGCTTATGTACATGGGTTCAATAGTGAAAACTATCTGCTTATACAAATTCTACAATCTATGTTCTCCTATTCTCTTGCTCTCTTACTCTACATCTTAAAATTACAATGAGAATAATCCTACAATACCATACATACAAGGGAGATTTTTTTTCTAGATTTTTCCCTCTTATATCTCTAAGCTATCTAGTTGAAAATTAAAAGCTACCTACTTTACATTCATTACAATCAAATGCCTTCATAACCGACAGATGAGAGCAATGCTCAAGATCTATTTACAATATCCAAAACATAAATGTAATACATCTTGTTGGCTATAACATTAATGCTCTATCTTTTGAAATTCAAAATTCCTCCAAAAGGTGCGTTGGTGCGTTTCCAGCTGTCCTTCACTTGTGTGCTTGCTTTGTTGGTTTGTTTACGATGCTCCTGCATCATACTCCCTTGGTTGAAAAATTCATGAACTCCTGTTCATGAGCTCTTGCATCGTTTGTCCATGTTTTTGGATCTCCTCTTTGCTTTCCCAACTTGCATCTTCAATCAGGTGTCCCTTCCATTTTGTCAAATACTCAAAATATTTATTCCTTTGGGTCTCCTTGCTAATTCTCTGATCAATTATCCTTTCCATCTACGACTTTTCAGCTGTAGGCATCTATTTAACCCATCGAAATTCCTCTAATTCCTCTGTTTCATCTGCTCTGTAAGGATATAGATCTTCTATGTTGAATATGGGCTATATTACTACTTCATCTGGCAATTCTATTTCATAAGCATTGGCCTGAAATTTTCTCAGAATCTTACACGGCCCTATCTTTTTCATTTTCAACTTATTATATGTTTCTTTTCTTAGATGCATTAAAACTGAATCTCCCACTTCGAATTGAAGTTATCTTTTGTGTTGATCTTCTCTATGCTTGCATTCCTAGTTGGAATTCTGCAATCTTTCTTTGATCTTACTATGGAGCTCCTGCATTTCTGCTACAAAATCTTCTGCTCCAACACTCCTGAAATCACCTTGCTCTAAGTCTCTCAACTTAGACACTCCTCTCGGCTGCATTCCATACATAATATGGAATGGGCTATGTCCTGTGCTCCTGTTAGGTAAGTTGTTATATGCAAATTCTGCTTGTGGCAACATCTGATCCCACTGATTGTGATGTTCAACTACTAAACTCCTCAATAAATCTCCCAAGCTCTGAATTACTACCTCATTTTGTCCATCCATATAAGGGTGATATGCTGAGCTAAATGTTAAGTTTTTTCCCAGCTTCTTCCATAGTGTCCTCCAGAAATTACCAACAAATTTGGTATCTATGTATGAAACAATACTCCTGGGTAAGCCGTGAATTCTAACAACTTCTTTGAAAAACAGATTTGCAATATGGGTTGCATCACTAGTTTTCTGACATGGAATGAAATGTTCCATTTTAGAAAATCTGTCAACTACCATGAATATGGAATCAAAACCTCTCTGTGTCCTTGGCAGTCCTAACACAAAATCCATGCTTACCGCATCCCACAGCCTCTCTGGTACTGGCAATGGTTGATACAACCCTGTATTCTATCTTTTCCCTTTTGTGTGCTGGAAAATTCTGTATTTATTCACAAACTTCTTGACATCTATCCTCATCCTTGGCCAATAATATAAGTTGTTCAGTTGCGCAAATGTTTTTTCATGGCCGAAATGTCCAGCCAATCCCCCACTATGTTTTTCCTTCAGAAGATTCTCTCTCATAGAACTCTTCGGGATACACAACTGATTTCCTTTGAATAATAATCCATCCTGAACCATATATTCAATCCATTGGATTCTGTCTCTCAGAATAGGATTCTCACATGCTTCATAAGCATCCTTGAAATCTGAATCATCTTTGTACATATCCTTAATTTTATCGAAACCTAAGGTCTTCACACGAAACTCCTGCAGAATCAAACATTTCCTGCTCAACGCATCAACAACCTTGTTAGCAGTTCCAAAAATGTGTTTTATAACAAAAGTAAAGTTCTGCATAAATTCAACCCACTTCACGTGTTTCTGGTTCAAATTCTCCTGTCGAGTTATGAATTGTAAAGGATGGTTATCGCTATAGAAGACAAAGTCTTCCGGAACCAAGTAATGTCTCCATTTCTTCAGTGCCTATATGATTGCATAAAATTCCTTATCATAGGTTGAGTACTTCATCTTGCTCTCGTTCAACTTCTCACTGAAGTATGCAATCAACCTGTTGTCTTGACTTAAGACTTCTCCAATCGTGAATCCACTTGCGTCACACCTGAATTGAAATGTTTTACTGAATTCTGGCAAAACCAGAACTAGTTGTTCAGTTATTTTCCCCTTCAGCAAGTTGAAACTTTTCTCTGCTTCCTCTGTCCAATGAAAAGATTTATGTCTTTTCTTAACTGTGTCCATCATTAATGCACTAATCCCACTAAAATTTCTGATGAACTTCCTGTAAAAACTAGCTAATTCATGGAAGCTTCTAACTTCGAAGATATTTCTTGGTGATGACCAATCTCTGATTTCTTTTACTTTCTTAGGATCCATCTTCAACTCATTCGAAGAGATCACAAACCCAAAATAAATGAGTTCTCTCTTCATGAAAGATGACTTCTTCAAATTTATCAGCAATTTCTCTTGTTGCAACCTCCTCATCACTAGAGTTAGGTGTCTCATATGTTCCTCCTTAGTCTTACTGAAGATCAGTATATCATCAAGATACACAATTACGAAATTTCCAATGAAATCTTTCAATACTTCATTCATCAATATCATGAAATTACTTGGTGCATTCGTCAAACCAAACGGCATGACAAGCCATTCATACAGACCTTCATTCATTTTGAAGGCAATCTTCCATTCATCACCTTCTCTCATTCTAATATTATGATATTCGTTTTTCAAATCAGTTTTTGAAAACAAATTTGTTCCACTCAAGCAATCCATCAAGTCATCCATCCTGGGTAAAGGAAATCTATACCTGATGGTGATTTTTTTTATAGCCCTCCAATTTGTACACATTCTCCATCCACCATATTTCTTTGGACTTAACATTGTTGGCATAGCGCATGGGCTCAAACTTTCTCTAACTAACCCTTTATCCATTAAATCTTTGATTTTCTTCTTAAACTCTTCATTCTCCTACGGCGTCAATCTGTACACTGCTTTGTTTGGTAAAATCGCTCCTGGTATAAGGTCAATCTGATGGCTTATACTCCTGATGGGTGGCAATGAACAAGGTAAATTGTCCACCACTATATCAGCAAAATTCTCCAGCAGTTCCTGAATTTCCTCTGGTAGATCATCTATCGAAGTACTGGTCAAAATGACTCTAGGTTTCCTTACCACAACAAATTGCATGTCTTCTTCTTTCTTGAATACCTACAGAAGTTCCTTCCCACTCATGAGAAGTATAGTATTACCTGCTTCTGCTTTCACCTTCTTGTCTTCAATTGGCAACAACATATGTGTTCTACCATTCTTCTCCAAGGTGTATGTGTTATTTCTTCCATCATGAACAACATTTATGTCATATTTCCATGGTATCCCCAACAAAATATGATAGACATTCATGGGAATAACATCACATAAAATTTAATCTTTGTACACCCCTATCTTAAATTCAACTAAACATTGTTTAGTGACAGTTACTTGATGTCCTTTTTGCAACCATGAAACCTTGTATGGGCTCGGATGTGAAAATGTCTCCAATTCCAGCTTCTCCACCATTTATGTGGATACTAGATTATCTATACTTCCACTGTCTACTATCACCTTGCATACCCTATCCTTGGTCTTGCAAGCAGTTCTGAACAAACTGTTTCTCTGGACTGGATTTTCCACCTTTTTCTCTGGTTTCAAGAGAATTTTCCTCATCATTAAGGATCTTCCACCGCCTACATCTTCTGCCTCAAAATTTCTCCTTTGTGCTTATGAAATGTGAGCTTCGCCTCCATCCTTTTTTCTATCAAGACATTCAAAATATTTGTGTCTGATCTTTCCATAGACAAAACACTTTATTTCACCTCCTCTACCTCTTCCTCTTCCTCTTGCTCGAGAAAAAGTGTTCTTATAGGCATATTGTCTTCCCTGTGAACTTCCTCCTCTTTCAGGGTGAGTATGAGGTTTCTTTTCTTCATCCTTGGGCTTCTTTACTCTGTCTTGGGAAGTTGCTTTGCCTTTGCTCTGGATTCTACCTTTTCCCCTTTGACCTTTCTTTCGAGTGAATTTCTCTTCAGCCTTCAAAGACATTTAATAAGCATATTCTACATTCCTGAATGTCATCATGCTCATATCATATTGAATGTCATATCTCAGACCATTCATGTATCTGGCGACCTTTTCATCATCACTCTCACGATGACCAACTTTGATATTTATCCTGTAGAATTCTTCAGTGTATTCCTTCACTGTCATCGCTTTCTGCCTCAAATTCTTCATTCTTCAAAATAGATTGATTTGGTAATCTCTGGGTATAAACTTGGCTTTCATCTTGGAGACCATCCTATCCCATCTTTTGATTCTTCTCTTGCCTTTGCAACACCTGTCAGCCTGCAGGTCATCCCACCACTATGTTGCATGCCCTTTAAGTCTAGTGACAACACGTTTTATTTTTTTATCCTCTTCGATATCTTCATAATCAAAGTACTTATCTAGATCTCTAAACCAATCTAGCATCTCCTCAACATCTAAGTTTCCTTCGTAAAACGAAATGTCCATCTTTTCTCTGGCACCTATTCTTGCAACTGCTCTAAATAGACGTTCTTCTGTAGCATCTTTAGCTACAATTTATTTTTTAGCTCCAGGCTCATTTTCATTCTCGGATTCACTGACATCTCCTGCATCAGTTGTCTCTCTCTGTGTTGTCTCCATGGCATCTAATCAAGCAAGTATTTCTCTCATTTCCCTTTTCACAGCTGGATCGGGCATTGGTCTATCTTGACGTCTTATGGGCGGCATTGTATTAAATTTGTTCCACACAGAATTTAAATTACAAATTACCTTATGTATTCTCTCACTTACAGAAAACAATGATTGTATGCTCTGATACCACTTGGTGTAGAACCCCACCTCAGCAGGATCTTCTCGACCTCCTGGTATAAGGATCGTTCTTTTCTCCTCTCTGAGTCTAATTAACTTTTTGATTCCCCGCAAGAATATTCATCACACACAAGTATTTTCCACAGGTCCTACTTCGGATTTATGCCTGTGTGAACTAGCACAAAGCGCAAACTCTTACCCACGTGACCAACTAACGTGACCACAATCTTTTCCTGAAAAGGCATTTCAGGTTTTGTGACCCCAAATATGAATCCCTCTGAATTCTTCAATCCCTGAAACCCTGAAAAGGGCTAACAGATATTTGGTTCCTCCCTTGACTTCACTTGATGTGACCTTTGACTAACACCTGGGGCCCAAATATTTCGACACCTCAAGATTTCTCATATCGACGATTTGCAATGCAACAACACGCTTCACCAATAGCCAAAATAGCGATGACTCCTCATCACGATCAATGGATCTGATCTTCCCACGATCTGACGGTCCTGAGTCTATCGGGACTTCGCAAATCAGGAATTCACAACTCTCGACTCTGAGTCACAACTTTCTCCACACCCCGAATTCTGAAACGACGAAATTCAATCACGAGATCAATGGCTCCCATGGATCCAAATCCAATGGCCACTACTCCTTATAATCTTATGAGTTTTGAAAAACACTCAGCCTTAACCTTCCCACTAATCTACAAGATCTAACAATCCACAGAACTTCGACGATTCTCCCTCTGAGAATTTCAACCGTCCGTTCAGGTTTCTCAAAGTCTCCTGTCAAATACATGGCATCTCTTCCTCCTGAGATTAACTTCTGTGAGGCAACTTCAGACCTCTTCCTTCCTTTGAACTCCTTCCAAATCTCTATCCTTCTTGATCTTTGTTCTACTGTAAAATCAAGGATTTCTAAAGGATTCTTGCACACACTCCTTGCAGCATTCACAATAAACTCCGGTTATTCATGCTTCCAACTCTGGGCACTCCTTGCAACAACAGTTCTTCAACCTTTCTCCTTGGTTGGGTAAGTCTAAGACTTCCACTAGCCTGCACACACCTTGCACAACTCTTAGGATATCTTTTCACTTCTATGGGTATAAGAACAAGGGTATCCCTCTTGAGATTTTTTTAGAAAAGACTCAGAACCTCGTCAATGCACCCCTTGCAGACTTTCATTGCACTCCTTGCAGAAATTCTCAGGAAGAGAAACAATTGAAACTTATACTTCTCCTCTCACAGAATTCATACATTCAACATGAAATCATACACATAAATCATTGAAAAAAAGGCATAACAAAGAACAAAAACCAAGTGTAAACATACCATTCAATAGATGCAAACAGTAACGATTACACACCATAGAATTGGATCAAAACATTCTTATATTAATCCAAGTTATTTTGTACATGGGTTCAATAGTGACAAATATCTGCTTATACAAATTCTACAATCTTTGTTCTCCTATTCTTTTTCTCTATTACTCTACATCTTACAATTACAATGAGAATAATCCTACAATACCATACATACAAGGGAGCTTTTTTTTCTAGAGTTTTCCCTCCTACAGCTCTAAGCTATCTAGTCAAAAATTAAAAGCTACCTACTTTACATTCATTACAATTAAATGCCTTCATAACCAAAATATGAGAGCAATGCTCAGGATCTGTTTACAATCTCCAAAACATAAATGCAATACATGTTGTTGGTTGTAACATTAATGCTCTGTCTTTTGAAATTCAAAATACCTCCAAAAGGTGCACTGGTGCGTTTCCAGCTGTGCTTTGCTTTTTTGCTTCTTTGTTGACTTGATTATGATGCTCTTGCATCACCTATTTTTCTCACAACTGTGAGTCCTGAGAGTTCCAGCATTGATATTCTGGACCAGTTGTGTTAGAGGCCCTAGAAAAAGGAGAAGGACTGCCCGAGGGACTGTGTGGCAGAGAAGGGTGGAGGTCCATTCTCTTGGGCGGTAAAGGTTGGGTGAAAGAGATCTGGGTACTTGGATTTTTGTGGGTGCTGGGAAACCTATGTGATCTGGAGAGATGACTGGTTTGGAAACCCAAGTACACTCTAGAACTGTCTTTGTCGATTCATAGCCCTGGCTCGGGGGTGACACTGATGTTGAGATTTGGAGCAGTGGTTTCTACGGTTGGGTGGAACGTCCTTGGTCTGCAGCCAGTTGACGTCGCCTTTTTATAAATATAAGTGCTCATTTTTGTGATATTATTATCTATGTATGAATGTATTATGTTGTGTATTTTAATTATCATTTAACTAAATCTTAGATTATGCATGTTTGGTGGATATTGTTGTGCATGTCACTAAATCCTGTATCTTATGCATTCTTATTAATGAAAGAAGGTATCGGTAAGAGTATGAAGTCCAAGGGTGGGCTTTAAGGTATCATCCCTCGGCCTGTGGGTGGCTAGGTATGTTACAATCCCATGATCTCTTTGATAAGACTTGAGAGTCCACTAAGAATGGTCTTGAGAGCTAATGCATCATTCTTATTTCCTTCCTTTTGAGATACAAACTTTGACTTGTTCTTCAACGAAATTGATCCACCAATGGCTTCCTTCCAAATACTCACTCCCATATCTTTCAAATGTACTCTCATTTCTATTATCCAAGTAGAACAATTTTCCTCATCAAGGATTGGAACTTCATCATCCATTTGTGTGTCCATGGATCTCCTCCAAGCTTGTTAAAGCTTATAGTGAAGGCCTTCTCTGATACCAATTGTTGGACACACCAACCAAACTTGGAGGGGGGGGGGGTGAATGAGTGTGGGGCTCTTTTTCTCAAAATTCCATAAACTTCCCTTTCACAAAACTCATTAGTTAGCAATCACCATTTACCCATTAATTATTGTTGTCATTTATAATCAATTAGATGTGAACATATATCAGAAACATACATCATCAATAAGTCATCACCACAATGAACACAAATAACACAAGATGTATGTACAATTTTCTTTTTATTACGAACTACACTCCTTGGGTTATCAGCAACAACTGAATAAAGTACAACTATAGAAGAGAACCAAATCTATAATGCAAGACTCATATTACATCCTCAACACCAAATGAGATGAGGCAACAATCCTCAACAGATATCAATATGTCAATAGGTACGCAACCTGTCAGTAGTGAAGCATGTGTATGTACACGCCCTACCAGTAGTACAGCTCACGTATGTACACGGCCAGTCTATACTACAGCCTGTGTATCACATCTAAGTTACTTAGGGTTTTCTCTTCAAGATCAACTCATATCCTTTGCAACCTTCAATCACATTCTCTTCTTTCTTTCACTGTCCAATTTGACTCATAAACAATCACAATACATCCAAGCTCTCCAAAAACTTACTCATGTCTCTTAGCCATACAATATGAATGCTACTCATCATGTATAGGAAACCAGTATACTATGGCAATCATATCAATACTGAACCATAGGAGTGTTTCTCACTCTATCAATCAACACAAACCACATCACAACAGCCAAACCAAAAATGCATTAAGCATTCAGTACATGACAAGCAAGAGTATCCATCAAGACAGCAATGTAACCATACCAAAGTTTCTATGGCACATCTGAGCCCATAGAATGAATATTTGGAACCCGCTTCAGTCTTCAAGATCCTGTCATCAAGTCACACACAAGTCTTCATGACTTCATCCACTGTACACGCTCTGTTCTCATTCAGCCCGCATATGTATGTGCCCTGGCTTACTACAGCCTGTGTATACCTCATAAACTAGGGTTTCTAAACTTCTGAGACTTTTTTCGTCATGATATCAGACTTTCCAAAACTTTGATGTGTCCATGAGATCCTCCATATCATCTCTCTCTCATAATAGATCTTCAATCATTCTCAAGAGATACACAAGAGATGCACACCAAAGATCCACAAAAGATACACAAAAGATGATCTTACACAAGAGACCCTTGCCTCTTATTTATAATCTTCAAGTAGCTTCATTAGAAGCATCTTCTAGGTCACTTAACCTATTTCTAGGTTAACCACTTTCCATAAATAGAAAGTTCTCCATTTAAATATTCCTCCTTGATTTTGTCACTTTTCTTTACCATTTAAATAATAATTTCTTCTTTGCAAGCTCTTTGACTTCTTTGACCTTTTGGGGCTTCAAGCCTACATATGAGGGTCCTTCATCTTCATAGGGCCATAACTCCCAAACCATGAGGAGTTATGTGATATTCCACATACCATCTGAAATGTAATGACAAGAACTATCCATCTATGATAGTTTCACCAACAAATTCACTGATATTCATCTCATTATGCCACATATAATCATGGGTTCTCCAACCATACTTCTACGATGACTCATCCATAAAGCGTCTTCTCGTGAGTGATTTCACCATAAGGGGACCACTTTGGAGTTCATCCATTTGTGCACCTTATCAACCATGATAAGACAATAATGATTCAATCCAACAATATATCATATACCAATGACAAATCATTGATCCATCTTCATCAATATACAAACCTTTGATCTTGACATCATTCAATCATCCTTTGGCATCAACTAGTTCCTTGATATCAATCAATTGCAAACAATCAATCATCTGTTGGCATCAATCAATCATTTGGCATCAATCCTTTGACATCAATCAATCAATCAATCATCATTTGGTTTCAATCAATCACTTGAAATCAATCAATCACTTGACATCAATCCTTTCACATCAATTAGTTAAACCTTTGGCATCAATGACAACATGATCCAACAATAACTAGTACTAACTCAAAATCATAACTACGATATAATTCAAAATCGTAATTCAAAATCAACTCTAATCCTAGCATTTTAATGTTGAAAATAAAGTGAACAGATTATCTAAATCCACAAGAAGTAATTGACCTAATCTAATAAAGTAGATGTGGCTAAAAGAAACATTGCATAAGTAACCAAACTATGGAACGATTTACAATTTTATAAATAGAAATAGAGAGTTATGATAGCATAGGTAAACAACTTATAAATAATTAAATTGCAACCTGCATAACAAAGTGTTAAGAATCAGAGTATAAACACGTAAATATAGATTATTATAAATGCTTTGTAATACACATACAATCCAGAAAGTGATTTGCAAAGTAGAAAATATATACACAGTGATACGTTTTCAACAAGTAACTTGAAGCTAGCTAGTTATGAAATACAAATACGAAAATATGAATATACACTGATATGCACAAGATACCCAGACCACTGGTGGGCCCCCCAAATGGTCATGGCACTACTTCAATGTGAAAACACAGTTACAGAAATAACACAACATTGATATTAATCACTAAAACCGAGTTTACAGCAAAATCGAGATAATGTATGTATGTATATAAACAATAGTCCTCTTGGTGGCACAGACCAACAAATATTTATAGAGTGCATACACAACTTGAGAGGTCGACCACTGAAAGGGTCGACACTCTCTAAGAAAATAAATTCATTAATGTTTCATCAACAAAATGCATCTCCTCCAACGGCCTAGTGCGCTCAATATAGTGGTTGTTGCAATCGCTCAAGTCTGAATGCGATCAGTTCCATATCTAGAGGGCATAAGTGGGCACAAAACCCATGTTTCTGATTCACCCATAGAAGCTCATCGATATGATAACTTCCAACTCCACTTCTCTCCAAGTTCCAGATCGAGTGTCGAATGAAGGTCTAGACGAAGGACTGGAGGGAAGGTAGGATCACGTTTTTGGCCTATTGCAAGAAAACAAGGAACGTTAGAAAATTTTAATTGCTCAATTGAAGATAAATTAACATAACATAATTACAAAACAACGATTACACATACCTCATGTTGTTCCATGGAGAATTGATGCACAAAAATATGATAATACCTTTAAAAATGTTGTATTATTGACAAGGGGGGTGAACTAGTAATATAGCAATTGAATCCTTTTTAACCATATAATTCAAGTGTTATATCAATGTAGCATTATCATACAATAACTGCAGAGTAAATAAGCAATGAACAAATGAACAATCATATACATACATAGTACACCAGTGTTTTACGTGGAAACCCAAAGCGGGAGAAAACCACACAATGCTTTTTCTTATATGTCTTGAAGAATTACATTCATTGGAAGCACCAACTTCCTTTGTTTTCTAGCTACAATTGGAAGGAGGATCCAACCCCCTTGTTTCTCAGGATACAACATGAAGGAATCTTCAACTCCCCTATTCTCTAGCTACAACCAGAAGGAGGCTACAACCCCCTATGTTCTCCGACTACAGCCGGAAGGTGTCTACAACCATCTGTCTTTGCTCTGTCCAACTGCCCTGAAGTAGAAGTAGAATGATGGAACCACTGTCACACTATCACTGTGAGATATACCATTGTAAACCTGTACCAATAAACCCGAACCATGCATCAATCATGCATCAACCTGTACCTCAACCTGTAATCAACCTGTACCATAAATAAGTGCATCAACCAAGCACCAACCTGTACCAAACAACCTGTATTCAACCTGTACCATAAACAAGTGAATCCAACCATGTACCAATTATGTACCAATCATGTGTCAACTATTCATCAACTATGACTCACCAATATGTACCAAGATCATCAACTATACACCTCATGTATGTGTCAACTCATTAACTACTTGTCTCAACCATGTACCCAACATGTACCTCAACCAAAATCCCTCATCAATATCATCATCCAAATATGATTTGTAACTCTATAATATACTTTTTGTATATGATCACATATCTGCAAACCTTCATTAACTTTAACAACAAGATACTATCATTTTCATCAAACTTTTCTTTAGTCTCACATGACTAGTTTTGGATTAGTCAACAGCCCTAACTTGAAATAATCATAACTATGTACCTGTAATGAATAAAGATATCAAAATAATACACAATGTTCTTCAGTTCGTTTTATGCAATTCCTCCAACTGTCACTACTTGGAACCTCTCAGAAAATGAGTTTTAGCAAAAATGACATACCTTGCTGAATTCTGGATTATTCTAGAGATCGACCTTGTAGAGCATGCCCCAAATAGAATATTTGTTGAATGGATCTGAAAATGATAACCAAAATACGAAATACTTTACTCTAACAAATACATTTTCTCTTTCTTAATTTGGATATGTTATGAAGAAGTTATGATGTTTTTACCTGAAACACTTGTTTTAGACTAGTTTCAGGACTAGCCACAAACCCTATTTTCCATAGAGTGTAAATACAAAAATAAAACAACCCACAATATGAATATTTTACCAAATATACTTGGATATGTTTCCTCAATGTCCTATCAATTTCACGGTCTGACTCATTCTAGAAAAAAAGTTATTGCGAAAATGGTGAGATGACCTGTAAATAACATACCTTAGAAAGCATCATCAAAATAATTGATCCTCCCTTGAATTTCGACCTTATTTTCTTCACCTTCCCTCTTAAATTTGGCTTAGGTATCATTTTTTTACCTCACTCACCTATAGATATTCAATATGCTCAAGTCTAATATAAAATGAGGGAGCCTTGCCTCTTATTTATACTCTCCAAATATCTTCCTTAGAAGCATCTTCTAGGTCACTTAACCCATTTCTAGGTCACTTAACCTATTTCTAGGTCACTTAACCCATTTATAGGTCACTTAACCTATTTTCCTCATTTTTAGGGTTAACCACTTTCCATAATTAGAAAGTTCTCCATTACTTTATCATTTAAATATTCCTCCTTTACTTTGTCACCTCACTTTATCATTTAAATAATCTTATTTGATTTTGTCACTTCACTTTATTATTTAAATAATCCATCTTGACTTTGTCACTTTACTTTATCATTTAAATAATAATTTCTTCTTTGCAAGATCTTTGACTTATTTGACCTTTTGGGGCTTCAAGCCAACATATGAGGGTCCTCCAACTTCGTAAGGCCATAACTCTCAAACTGTGAGGAGTTATGTGACGTTCCTCATACCACTAGAAATGGCATGATATGTACTATCCATATAGAATAGTATTATCTTAAAATATATTAAAACTCATACCATTATACATGAAACAACCTTGGGTCCATTACCCAAACCTTGTGCTACCAGAATTCACTACCGGACTTCCTTCAAGGGTTGACATCAATGACAACCAACCTTAATCAACAAAAAAGACATAAATAAAATCATAGAGAGTATAACTTCCATATGGAAAAAGAGGCTTGGCCATCGGAAAAATAGTCAAAAATCCAAATCAACAATGCCTCTTGACTCATCTTCGACTTAGCTCATACTCATCAACTCAAAAAAACTACAGTACTGAACTTATGAGTTAATCAACTACCCATATGATCATTCTCTTATGTTACTTTCTACCCAAAATCCATTACATATGTATACATATAAATTAGGGATTAGCCCATTACAAAATTGAAAAAATGTCCCAAAACTCCTAACGAAGTTCTGCCTTTTGTGTGTTGATGCCATTAAATATGCTAATTGTCTTCCACATGTGTTAATCCTTTGATGACTTTTCACATGGTCCACTCTTATGTGATTCCCAAAGCTTACCCAAGATGTCCTAATCCAACAAGGAGCAATATGGACATGAAGGTAATCAAGTTTATTTTCATCGAATACAAAGAGGGCATGAAAGGATATAATCTTTGGGATCATACATCAAGGAAAACAGTGTATAGTCAAGATGTGGTCTTCAGAGAAGTGAGAAGGAAGTCTAAGTCTGAAGAAATGTTTCAAATAGAGAATGATCCGAAGAAGGTGTGGTTTGAACTGAGGAACAAGGAAGAAGAAGATTTAGATGAGTTGACTGGATGAAATGAAGAGGTGGAAGAACCAACCCCGGTTGTAATGAGATCTAAATGAGTAAGAAAACCAATCGAAAGGTATAGTCTACCTGAATTTTGTTTCACATTCGTGTTAACTTCCACTGATGAATATCCCAAGTTAGTTAGGGAGGCACTTGACTCGACAAAGCGTAGAATTTGGAAGGATGCCATGGTTGAAGAAATGGAATCCCTGCATAAGAATGAGACATGGGATTTTTTCAAGTTACCTAGTGGAAGAAATTTTGTCGATGAAAAATGGGTATTCAAGAATTAGATGAACAAAACAGGTCAAGTTGAGAAATTCAAAGATCAACTAGTAGCGAAATGATATTCTCAAGTCGAAGGAGTCGACTTCGGTGACATTTCTTCACCTACTGAAAAATTAATTTCCATTATAGTAATAATGTCTCTGGATGTAGCATTTTGTCTAGAAATAGAATAGATGGATGTGAAGAAAGAGTTCCTACCTGGGGAATTGGAAGAATAAATCTACATGAAACAACCTGAAGTAGTTGTAGTAAAGGGAAAGAAATATATGGTGTGCAAGTTGAAAATATCACTTTATGGTCTAAAGCAATCATCAAATATGTGGTATTAAAAGTTTGACACGTACATACTTAGTTTGGAATTTGTGAGAAACAAAGATGATCACTACATATATTCAAAAGAAAAATGTGGTCATTTCATATATTTAGCATTGATGTTAATGACATGTTGTTGATCGGAAAAAGCATGAATACAATAAAGGAGATGAAGAAGTCTTTATCCTCCAATTTCGACATGAAGGATATTGGTGCAGTGAACTTCATTCTAGGAATGGAGATCAAGCGATATCGAGTAGCTAGGAAACTATGGTTGAACTAGAAGAAGTATATTAAAATAGTTTTTAAATGTTTCAACATACAAGATTGCAAACCTGTAAAGGTACCAATTCATGTGGGAGAAAGGTTCATCATTAAACAATGTCCAAAGACATGGGAAGAGATAAAGGAAATGGAACATGTTCCCTATGAAAGTGATATTGGTATTCTAAAGTATTTGATGGTCTGCACTTTACCAGACATTTCCCATACATTGGGAGTGTTGAGAAGATACATGTCGACACCTAGAAAACAACATTGGACAATTGTCAAGAGAGTATTTAGGTATTTTTGTGGCACAAAAGACTATGTTATATGCTACCAAGGAAAACCTAGAGGTGAAAGTGAATTAATTGTACATTTATTTTTCGATGCCAACTAGGCTAGAGATGTGGATCAACAAAGGTTGACCAATGGATATTTTTTCAAGATGTCTGCTGGAGAAATAATCTAGATGAGTAAGCGATAGGAATTCATATCCTTATCAACAAAATAAGTTGAATACATGGAAGCCCCTCATGGAATAAAAGAAGAAGTATGGATGCAATGACTATGTTCAGGAATCAGGTTTGAGTAGAGAGCTATGAAGATAAATTGCGACAATTAAAGTAGAATATTTCTGGAAAAGAACCCAGCTTATCATTCCAATACTAACCATATTGATGTACAATACCATTGCATGAGAGACATGGTGGAAAGAAACAAGGTGTTGTTGGAGAAAGTAAACATGTTGGAAAACATAATAGACTCTTTGACCAAGTCTATGAGTATTGTTAAGTTCTTTTTGTGTAGAGAGGAAATGGGCATTATTTCCCTCGGTCTATGAACAAAATTTCAGGAAGCTCTCAATTTCATCAAAGAAGACAACATGTGGGATAATGTTGGGTTGTTATATTATTTGCAGTGAAATTGAAAGGTAGACGTGTATTGACTAGACAAAGTCGAAGTCAAAGTAATAGATAGAAATTCAAAGAGGTCAACCAACAAGACATCGATAAGAGGTCATGTGGAAACTGACTGAAGACCAAATGAAGGTCGATTGGTAGTCAACTGGTAATCTGACTTGGTAGTCGACTATAACAAAATCTTGAGATTCATGGGATTTGTAACCAATGATATGCATGGATCTGTAACCATTTTGGGGTTCCTTTCTTTAGGGTTGTTCCTACTATAAATCCTATAAATAAGGCATGTTGTAATGTTGTAAAATCTAATCTTTAGCTAATCCTTAGATCAATCATTTTATAGGTTGTCGTTCATGTTGATGTAATCCAAATGGGCTATAGTGTTGTTCTTTTGTAAATCAAGAAGGTATGATGTTGATTGTGTCTTAGGTGTAGACCAAGGTTAGGCATGTAACCTTTCATTCAGAATGAATAAGACAACAAGAGAGAAATATGCTCAATGAATGTTGGTTTTCCCATTTGGGTTTCCAAGGTAAAATCTCTATGTATTGTGTGTCTTCTTTGTCACTTATTTTATAGCCCAAATATTTATTCCTCTCTTTTATTAGGTTTAGTGTCGAAGTGTTCTATTTCCTAACAATCGTGTTTTTCATCTGCATGGGCATAAAAAGGATGTTGGAAAACAAAATAAGTTCTAAAACTAATGAAGTGTGAAATGAAGGATGTGGGATGCCATGTGGGTGCGGGAGAATATGTTATTCATACACATGAGAATAAAAAGGTTGTTGGAAAAGAAGCTAAGTCTTAAAACTCATGGAGTGTGAAATGAAGGATGCAGGAAGTGGGATGACATGTCGGTGTGGGAGAATATAAGGGCACACAATTCCTCTACATGGGCATAAAAAGGATGTTGGAAAATAAACGAAGTATTAAAACTCGCAGAGTGTGGAATGTAGGATGTGGGACAGGGAATGACATGCAGGTGAGGAAGAATATGTGGGTGCTCTATTCCTTCACATGGGAATAAAAAGGACGTTTGGAAAATAGACCAAGTTCAAAACTAGTAGAGTGTGGAATGCAAGATGTAGAGTGAGAAACATTGGTACAGACAAGGAAATTTTCCTTTGCTTCCACATAGGTAGGGAATTTTTCAATGAAGGGAAGAAGAGTAAGGAAGAGAATAAAAGGAAAAGGAGAGGAGAAGATAAAGGAAAGGAGAAAGGAATAAAAGAATAGTAAAATAAAAACAAAAGTGTGGAGCCAAAAACCTATTTTGGCCATAAAAGTATAAAAAAAACTTGGAATCAAATGAAATTTAAAGGGTTTAGTGTGGAGATGTGGAAACAGGGAAAAACCCATTATTCCCATACCCGTTTTGGGGATTTATCAAACCTTCAAATTATATATATTTATGAGAGGAACAAAATGAATAGAAGACTTAATACAATAACATAGAGATATGGAGAACAACAATAGATATCTAGTAAACAATAACTTCTATTGAATAAATAAAATAGGTTGAAATGGTAAAACTGCATAACTAAAAACAACTTGCTCGAATGGTGGTAGCTATCTCTGAGAAGAGATATGGCTGCTATGCACATCTTTCTGAGAAGAATGATTACAGTGAGGCTCCAGAGGTAGTTTTAGCATTATTCATGAATTCCAAAACCCTAGACATCCAAAAACCTAACCCTAGGAGATGAAACACCAAAATTTATGTGGGCCCCGATGGGTAAGTTGGTACCTCAACTTCTTGGGGTCGTAATGTTTTCATATGATCTATGTTTTAAGCACGTGATAGACGATTGGAAAGGTATTTTTGAGAAATACACATTATTTCATCAAACTCTGACTTTGTCTATAGTTTGACTATGGGAAGCCAAAAAAACATTGTTTAGGGCCCTAAAACGGCCCTGGAAGTACATAAAGATGTACTGACATAAAAAAATTCAAAAAAAACCAGTTGGATTAGGTGGGAGACCACCAATATCCACCTGGAAGTTGTGCAGGGATTCAAACAACCCCATAACTGTAGAATCCACAATTACAAAGAATTACAGAAGAACATGTTGAACTAAAAAATGTCAAGAGGAGCCAATTGGAATAGGTGGGTGTCCACCAATATCCTTCTGTATCATTCCTCCCCCTTTAGGAAGAAATTTTATCCATTTATTCCAGTTCCCTCATCAGGTGAGGAAATGTTTGTTGAACTTTTCTCTAGGTGAGCCACTTTCCTTGGTGTAGGAGCTTCCCTGCCTTGACAACCCGATAAAGCTAGATCCTCTTCTAGCGAGTGTCCTTGAACTGTGTGTCCACTATCTAATCAGTGGATTTTTGTTCCATGTAGTTAGGGTTGAGATCTGTTGGTGTCAACTATTCTGCGATCTCGTAGGTGTCTAATAATGGTGGAAAATATGGCCAGAGGAGGTCCACATTGAACACTAGGTGCAATCCAATGAAGGGGGGAGTGTTGAGATCAAAAGCATTGTCACCCACAACCTTGGTGATAGTGTGAGGACCATATAAAAGTGGATGGAGCTTCCGATGGGGCCCTATAAGGCGTTATTTCTACAAATGTAACTAGACCTTATCTCCCAAGTGAAACTGGTGTGGTACCCAATGTTGATCATGGTGTTTCTTGTACTTAGCATTGCCTTTCTGAAAAATCTCATGGACCTGTTGGTGGATGTGTTGAATCCACTCAATGAATATGGTGGCTTTGTCAGCCTCAAACTGAACATGGGAAGAATACATCTATGTGGTTGAAAGAGGTAGTTCAACATCAATGGGACCCAAGGGTTGGAATCTCATCCCCACCTGAAAGGGGATATGGATAATGGAGCTATCGAGAGCGATGTTGTAGTTGTTTTGAACATAGGTAAGACTCTCATTCCATGTACATGGATTATTAGAGTTATACATGCACAGGATGTGGACAATCATCCGATCGATGACCTAAGTTTGGCCATCGGTTTGATAGTGAAAGGTAGTAGATTTAGTGAGCTTGGTGTCCAATAGTGACCACAGACTCGACCAAAACGTGTTGAGGAACCTGTTGTCTAGACCATAGATGATGGTATGTGGTATCCTAAAATGGACCCACACTCGTTCAAAGAAGATATTGGCAGTATCTGTTTTTGTGATGCTCTTCTTGCAGGCTATGAAAATGGCCATCTTCGAAAACCAATCAACCACCACAAATAAACAATCATTGCCTTGCTTGGTGGATGGAATACCAGAAATGTAATCCATCGAGATGGATTCCCAAGGCCTCTTGGGAGTAGGAAGAGGGGTGTATAATCCTTTATTCTTGATGGATGGCTTGGAAATGCAACAAGAAGTGCAAGATCTGATATACTTGACGACGTCCTATCAAAGTTTTTTCCAATAAAAATGTTTCTGTAGAACAACCACAATTTTCTCCATGGAAAAATGTCATGCTCTCTGACTGTAGTGAGCCTCTAAAATCATCTTTCCACGCTCTCTTTAAGGAACACAAATATGGACCAGATGGCATAACAGTCCATCTTGAATGTGAAAATCAGAGACATTCACGCCTATACCTAAGAGCTGATAGGTGGTGGAAAAGCCAGAATCTCACTGATAAAGTTGGGGCCACTTAGATAACTCATTCCCATAGTAATGGAGCATGGTTGTGAGTGGAGCCATAGGAGTTCAACTAAGGTAGTCAGCGATACAATTTGTGTTCCCTATATTATACTCGATGTTGAGGTGGAACTGCTGCAGGTATGTGGAGCACTTTTTATGGTGGTCATTCTGCAACTTCCCTTGTGTCTATATGAACTGTAGAGGGTTATGATCAGTGTGGATGATTGTCTCCTTTAATAGAGTATAATGTTTCCATTGAAGATAGACTTGCACAATGGAATACATTTCCTTGTCATAGTTGGGTTATTTCTGGAAAGTATTCGAGAGTGTCTCATTGTGGTATGCTAGTGGATGACCATGTTGAGTGAGAAATGTGCCTACAACATAGTCGAATGCATCAATATCAATATTGAATGGTTTTTGAAAATCAGAAAAGGAGAGTATTGGGGCTAAGAATAAGTGATACTTCATATCAAAAAATGCTCGGTATAGTGCCTTAACCCATGCGAAATTTTCCTTGCCACTAACCTTGGTCACTTGGTTGAGGGCCCATGCAATATGGTAGAATCCCAACATGAACCGTCGGTAGAAGTTGGCAAGTCCCAAGAAGCTATGAAGCTCGGTTAGTGTGGTTGGGGATGGTCAATCACAAATGACTTGGATGTTAGTTGGATACACATGTACCCCATGCTCATCAAGAATGTAGCCCAAGTATTGGACCTTGTTCAATACAAAGGATCATTTTTCCAAGTTGGCATATAGCTTGTGTTGCCGCAAAGTGCTCAAAACTTGTTGAATATGCTGCATGTGCTCCTCCCAAGTTCTGTCGAAGATGAGGAAGTCATCCAGATATACCACCACAAAATATTTGGTGAATGGTCTCAACACATCAACCATCAACCTCATGAAAATGGTTGGTGCATTTTTTAAGCCAAAGGGAATGATAAACCATTCAAAGAGACCTTCTTTATATTTGAAAGTTGTCTTCCATACATCAATCAGTTCGATGGGAACCTGGTGGTAGCCATACTTTAGGTCAATATTTATAAAGAACTTTTCCCCCTTTATTTGGTCAAGAAGGTCATCAATTCGAGGAATTGGGTACTGATTCCTGACTGTGATTCTGTTTAATTCTTTGTAATTAATGCAAAGTCGTCAGGTCCCATATTTCTTTTGCACCAGTACAATCAGGATTCTGCAAGGGGATGATATGGGTTTGATGTGCCCCTTTTGAAGTATATCTTGTATCTAATGCTTGATTTCTCCATTTTCCATCAACAAGCGATGATAGGATGGTCCATTTGGAAGAGGTGCACCGAGGGTTAGATGAATTGTATTCTTGACTTGGCAGTGCATCGGTACCTTGGTGGGTGAGCAGAAGATGTCTCTGTACTCTTCCACAATCTTGTCCACTTTATTATTATACAAAGAGAGGCTCTGTGTAGAGTCCACGGATGTTGCAAAGACCTTATGCTTACTATGAGAAAGGATCACAAAGAATATGAACTTCTCGGTCTGTGAAATGACCTTACTGCATTTCTTAGAAAATATTAATTAAATAATGGTAGGTGGAACTACCTCTAGTATCCTCTACAATTGTCTACTCAAAGTAGTAATAACACTACATGGTCTACACTCATACACAACATGTCTCTTCCACAAATATGGTTGTCCTAAAAGAACATCACAAACTTCAAGGGGAGAAATATCACACAATGCCTTGTCTTTGTAGAGCTTGATGTCGTAGGGCATATGACACTATTGGTTGATGTAGATATATATTCCTTAGTGAAGCTATCTAATGGTGTAGGGATGTGGGTGTGGTGTCATAATCTAGTCTAGTCGGTTGATGACCTCTGCTGAGATTAGGCTCTTTTGATTGTCTCTATTGACAATGAAATTAAGTGGAGTCCCCTTTACCCACATATGTGAGTGAAAGAGGCGTTCCTCTTCCTCTGGTTCTTCTAGTTCTCTTGGATGGACATTGGTGGTAGCGACAGTGGCACTAGGTTCGACATCGATAATACTCTTCCCTCCTTTTGGATTTGATTCAGAGTTAGAATCTACCTCTGACTCGAAAGATTTCAGCTCAACCACCAGTGACTTATTGGAGCAACATTATTCAGTGTTGTGCTAAGATATTTTATGGTATTCACTCCATTTTCCCATGTTCTTCATTGAATTCTCATTACCCTTCTTGTGTTGCGGCTTGGACTGGTCATCCTGAGAGTGACCACATTTTTTCTGTCCCTTCTTTTATGGGTTGGGGCCTCCTTTTCCTTCTTCGGCTATGAGGAGTTTACAGATCCAAACTCTTGCCTCTTCTACTTAAATTTTTTATCGATCTTAATAGCATATCTATAAGTCGAACCTAATGATGCAATGTCCAGAAAATCCATTTATGTTTGAATGTATCTATGTAGGAATCCACAGTATTTGAGTACTAGATGTCGTTCAGAGTCTTTGATACCCAATTTGGTGCACAGGGTATGGAAAATATTGGTGAAATATGGTATTGTTTGGTCCCTTTCATGATGCAGCATGGCCCATTTTGTGTATTAGTCCTTGTAGCTTCCAACAGGGTAGTATTTTTATTTAATGACATCCATGAAGGAATCCCATGTAGGGGCGACCAAAAATATTGCATATTCCTCTATGGACCTTTTCTCAGAGTAAGTATCCTACCATTCCTTGACATGGGGGATGACCTTGAGGAGTGAAAGAGTAATATTTTCCCTGTCAGAAAAATGGTGGAATGAAAAGTACCCTTCGAGCAGATTCAACCATTTATTTACAACATCTACATATATCAGTCCTTCAAATAATGGAATATTAAAATTTACTTCTACCTTGAATGGGGTTTCATGGCTGCTTTAAGAAGGTGTGTTTCTTGTGGGCAGTTGCTGAAGGATCTGGGAAAAGTTGTCCATCATTTCACTCCTTTGTCATGTAAGGGATTCCTCAAGCAACATTTTTAAAGGATATTCTACTCTATCATATTTATTCTTGTCCCCCATGGGTTTTTTTCGGGATCAGTGCAAGTGATCTTCCAAAGGCTTGACCGGTTTGAGTCCCAACTTCGTGTACCCAGATCTTTTAGAGGACATGCACGAAGAAAAATAAATGAAGATTAGACCACTCTAATACCACTGATCTAGATTTATGAGTGGAATGAAATGAATACAAGATTGAATACAATAACATAGACATATGGAGAACAACAACAGATATCCAGTGAACAATAAATTCTATTGAATAAATAAAATAGACTGAAACTATAAAACTACAGAACTGAAAACAAATTTATTGAATGGTGGTAGCTATCTCTGAGAAGCGATGTGGTTACTACGTGAATCCGTCTGTGTAGAATGATTACAATGAGGCTCCAGAGGCCTTGTTAACATTACTCATTACTGCAAAAACCCTAGACATCCAAAAACCTAACCCTAGGAGATGAAATGCCAAACGTTATGTGGGCCTCAATGGGTAATTTGGTACCTCAACATCTCAAGGCCATAACTTTTGCATACGACCTCCCTTTTAGGCGCATGATAGCCTGTTGGAAAGGTATTTACAAGAAATACACAATATGTTGTCAAGCTCTGACTTCGTCTACTGTTTGACTTTGGAAATCCAAAAAAACATTGTTTAGGGCCCCAAAATGGTCCTGGAAGTACAAAAAGATGTACTGACATGAAAAAATTCAATATAAGCTAGTTGGACTAGGTGGGTAGCCACCAATATCCACATGGAAGTTGCGTTGGGCTTCAGACGACCTCGAAAGTGTAGAACCCACAATTACAAATAATTACAAAAGAACGTGTTGAACTAAAAACTGTCAAGAGGAGCTAGTTGGAATAGGTAGGTGGCCACCAATATCCACCTGGATCATCGGAGTGGGGAAAGGGACCCCAAATCAAAAATATGAAAAAAAATATTTAATCAATATTTTAACTACTCAACAATTTGGACAACTTTGTCTTGAGGAAGTTCTTCCCAGTTTTTCTCCATTCGAGAGATAAGCAATTTTGGCTAAAAACTCCAAGTCCAGATAAAATGTAAAAAGTTCAAAGTCGTCAATTCCATATTTATACAAAATTTAACTAGAGCATCATATTATGAATACAAAAATTGTTGTGTTCAAAATCATAAATCCTACCTGCACCTAATACCAAAGTTTTCTTCGTTCCTAATAGAGTATTTTCTAGAGGTGACAAGGTACAATTGAATAGAAATGAAAAAATTTTAAAGGATAAAAAAATTTCAGCCCATAACTCAAACTAAGGCATGAGTATAGCAATTGGAAGTATAAATCATAAGATATTAGGTCTAAAATATCATAATTGGATTAGTGCATCTGTGTTCTTAATGAATTCAGATGAAAGATGGCTTGTAATTAATGAAATATTTTACAATATGCATAATTCTAATAGTAAATGTTACATGCACATTTTTGCATAATTGAAGGTAGAAGAAAAACATAAATTGTGTTTAGAAAAAAGAACTGAAGAGATGGATTATGCACAAGGTTCTTAAATCCATGGAGATGAAATCATGGGATTAAATATCATCCTGTAAAATGAAGAAACGTATTCCAATGGACATAGAAGAAAAGTTGACCCTATAGAGTTGATGAAGAGATTTCATAGGGAAGTGAAAATCTAAAGAGAATATAATAAAAGGTTAATAATAGCTCAAGATGAGCACAACCAAATTAAGTCCCAACTGATATAGAATCTGAATAACTTGCAAAAACAAATCAACAAGGAGTCTAACATAAGACATGCATCCATTGTAGGGAATGAAGAAGAGAACATATATCATGATAGAAGGGATGAATGGAAAGAAACAAGGCACTCAAAAATTATTATTAGGAATCACCATTCACCTAGACATCCATTTAGAAAACACATGCATTATCAAAATTAGAGAGAATACCAAGTAGGTACCCAACCAAAAATCAAAAGAGAAGCCTCGAGTTGGATAGTGTGTAAGGAGGGATTAGGAGGATCAAGCCACCAACATTTGATGGAGAGAAGAAGAAGGGTGAAGAAGTTGAAGTCTGGTTGTCTGGTATGAGAAGATATTTTCAGCTGCACAATTATTCATCAAACATGGAAGAAAAGATTTCCATAGACCATCTACATGGGAAAGCTTCCATGTCATGGGAAAAAATAAATCAATTCAAGCATATTGATTAAAAGAGAATCTCATGGAAGTATTTTAAAAATCGTTTTCATAAGAAGTACTTGTCATAGCATTATTATGACAAGAATATGCAAGAGTTCTTTGAGATTAAATTAAGAAACATGACGAGGGAAAAGTATGTGAAGAAAGTATTGGAGCTTATGAGGTATGTGGATTTCATCATGGATGAGAAGGTTAAAATTAAGAGATTTCTAAGTGGACTGCCATCATTATAAAAGAATAAAATCAAGTTCGATGAGCCCAAGGATTTGGAGGAATCCACGAAAAACTCGAAGTATTTCTATGAGCAAAGTAAGGCAAGGCCATCTTTTCAAAAAACTTGGGATGAAAAAAACCAATGAAACATGGATCAAATAAATAAATAATTCAAACCATATTTCTTCAAGGATAGTTCAAATTCATATAGGCAAGTGTAGAAAGAACAAAATGAGCCCAATATGACATATTCCTTGAGAAAAGGCCAAGAAAACAACTTATAAAGTGTTGGGGATGTGAGGGAAACCACATGTATAAATATTGTCCTCATAAAGGAGATAGGATGAGGAATGTGCATAAGCTTTAGGAAGATTATACAATGGAGGACATGTGCAGGAGCATGCTAAGGATTTATGTAGTCTTGGACAATAGGAAAGAAGACTATAAATCCCACATGATTGAGGTGGAAGGTAAGATTGATAATCAGACCATAGTTATTTTGATTAATTCTGGAGATAGTCATAGCTATATATATATCATAATATGGTTGATAGATTTAAATTCAAGATATGTAAGCATGACAATTATTGGTTGGTTCAGCTAGCCATGAGAACCAAGAGAAGAATCAATGAGTTGGTTATGGATTTCCCAGTGATCTTGAATGGATTCAACATTAATGATAATTTGAACATCATACTTCTTAGGTCCTATTATTGTTTGAATGGTATGGATTTGTTGGATGAGCATCATGTTGTCTTATATCGATACAACAAGGTGTTCACATGCCTTGATAAGGAATTGAATTCAATGATGTTGCAAGGTATTCCAAGACCTATATATTTCATAGATATTTCAACATTGCAACTAAAAAGAAGTTTTATAAAATGATTTTAGGTATATGCATCCCATATCGAATATCCAACAAAGGATAAGGATCCAAATCTTGAAGACTATCTAGTATTGAAGGAATATGTAGACATGTTTGGGAAATTTATAGGATTTCCACCGAAGAGAGACAATGAATTCTCTATTGATTTATCACATCGGAAATGAAAGAGTTGTATATGCATTTAGAAGAATTCTTGAAGAAAGGGTACACATGCCCAAGTGTTTCTCCTTGGGTTTACCCACTTATTTTTGTGAAGAAAAAGGATAGAACTATGAGGTTATGTATTGACTTCGAAAAGGTGAATAAGAGTAAATTAAAAAACAAGTATAATTTTCCAAGGTGATCTAGGCGAATATCGATGGTCACCCACCTATTCCAACTGGATCAAAGGAGTTTGTTGTAAACTTACTATTTTTAGTAGTTTTTCAGTTCCTAAACTTTTGAGGCCATTTTGAGGGACTAAACGATGATTTTTTTTTATCGGTCACCTCAATGATGGTGAAAGGATTTGATTGAGCCCCTAAAATGAATCTTCTCTTCAATACCTTTGCAAGGAGCTATCGTGCACCCAAAACAAAGATCCTATGCCAAAGTTACGCCCCTAAGAAGTTGATACACCAAACTACCCAAAATGGGATCCACAAAATTGTTGGCTTTTCATCTTCCATGGTTAGGGTTTTGGATTTTTTTTTTTAAAGGTCTCTGGAACCTCATTGTAACAATCATATTCTTATAAATGTGAGTATCCATCACATCTCTTCTCAGAGTCAATCTTCTACCATTCTAGCGAGTCTTTCACTTTGTATTTCTACAGTTTTGTACATTTCACTCATTAATAGAAATTATGTATTACTGTATATCTGTGTCTCTTGTTAGATATCCGATATATCTATGTTATATTATTGTCTCTGTTGCAATATCTCTGTACATTTTTTTGTTATACATCCACTCACATTTCGTTCCAAAAATAATCTAGAACAGTGGTATCAGAGCAAGTTGCTCTTAATCATTTTTCAGTGCATGTCCCCGATGAGGTCCAAGTATAGCAAGTTGGGTCTCGATCTTGTATCTCTTGAGGAAAATCACTCTCACATTCTGATGCAGGAGCATAGGCTCGGGGAAAACGAGTTCATTCATGACTTGATCAAGGTCAAGAAAGTCAGAGAAGACCTAGAGTCTCACATAAATATAATTTCTTTGTTTTCATTAAAGAGTTGAAAAATGGATAAGGATTCTAGATCCTTTCCACTTGTAAAAGATAAGA
>JASDQU010102449.1:18681-47370 GCA_032191745.1 Picea mariana
TTGATGCACCAACTTACCCAAACGGGGCCCACATGACTTTTGGCGCTTCATCTCCTAGGGTTAGGTTTTTGGATGTCTAGGACTTTTGGCATTCCCGTTTATTGTAAAAGGGCCTTCAGAGCCTCATTGTAATCATCTTCTCACGGATGCGAGTAGCCGTCACATCTCTTCTCAAAGATAAGCTGCCACCATTCTAGTGAGTCTTTCACTCTGTATTTTTACAGTCTCTGTACATTTCTTTGATTAATAGAAATCGTGTATTATTGTATATCTATGTTTATGGTTGCATCTCTGATACATTTCTGTTATATTATTGAATATCTGCAATATCTCTGTGCATTTCTTTATTATATCTCCGCTCTCATTTCGTGCCGAAAATAATCCAGATCACCTGGTGAGAACAACAACGAGCATCTTTACGTTGGTAGCTTCATGATCATCCTCGCCTGATGCTCTTTCCATGTACACAATTTGCATGCTACCTTCATCGATCACCTTGGTTTGTTCTTCTTTGTCTCAGATGTTTGCGATGATGGTGGAAATGAGAACAAGGAATATTAACAACAACGGAAGATTTGGAGTCGGTTAAGAAAAAACACATGGAGATAGAATATTGGTCAATATTAATTACCACAAGACAACTTTCTATTGGCTTTAGACAAAGGACGAAGCCCCTCGAAGAACCTCCCATTAAATAACACGTGGAAATAAAGGTTTCATTGAATATAGATGAACATATGGCATGTTGGGATTGGACAAACGAACAGATGGCAACTTCTTATTGAGGTTGGGGCCTTCTGGGTTTAACCAGTAGGGCAGCGACAACAACCCCACATACAAAAATAGTGGCCGCCTTGACTCTATACATGGCGGTCAATAGGGAACCAACCTTCGACCCATTGAGAGATACTGGTGATGTTAACTTCTTCCCCATTCTCCTAAGCATAGAGCTGCAATTTTCCAGCTTGGATCTCTGTTGCCCTTGTCTGTCAAGCTCTTCATCTTTCTTCTTCATGGCTTCAATTCATTCATGGAGAATGTTTTTGGCCCTTATCAAGTTATTATCGTTCATACTGTCCTTGTTATCGAAGCAGTGAAGTTGCAGAAATAAGTGGTTTGGAGTTGGACGTCTTTAATGGGTAAGTACCTTAACTCATATTCCTTTCAGATTTAGCTTTTCATTTCTCGGATTGATAGATATACGACATGGTTTCGTAGGCGTTTCTGATGAGTTTTTAAAATTTTGCCTTACTTTTGAATATGCAGCGACCACAGGCAACTCTTGGAGGACGTTGTGCTACTCGTGTTGAAGATGGTTGACAATACACCATTGAAATATGTTGTCGAACATCCAACTGGCTTGAAAGACAAATTAGAAGAATTTGAAAACACGGTGATATCTTAACTGCATAGCGTGAAGGCCAAGGTCGTAGGGATTGTGGGTTTAGGGGGAGTTGGAAAGACAACTCTGGCCAAAGAATTCTTCATCACCAAGAGATCATATTACAATCGAGCATCAATTTTATTCGATATCAGAGAGAACGCAGCTAAGGGTTCTCTAACTTCCTTGTAACAGTGTCTTGTGAACGACTTGACTCAAACATATGTGCAAATAAACAACATTAATGAAGGTATAGATAAGCTCAGAAAGCATCTTTTATCATGTCATGCGCTTATAATTTTAGATGATGTGGATCATAGATGTCAATTGGAAGCATTTTTTCCAATTAAGGACATCCTCAGCTCCAATAGTTTGATTTTGGTTACGTCTCGTGACAAGCAAGTCCTTCAAGCAGAAAGAATTTCAGAGTCATCAATTTATAATCTAACTGGTCTCAATCATCTACACTCGCAAGATCTTTTCTGCTCGCATGACTTCCTCCACCTGCATCCACTACCTACCTGGATTTGAAAATCTAGTAGATAGGTTCCTAACAACCTGCGATGGTTTTCCCTTATAGTTGAAAATATTTGGGGTGCTTCTTTATGAAAAAAATGAGAAGTCTTACTGGCAAGAGCTATTAAATGCACTTGACAAGATAGTGGAGAGAGCGGATAGAATTAAAATTAGTTATGACTCACTTAATCAAGAGGAACAAAAAATATTCTTAGATATTGCTTGCTTCTTCATAGGAGAAGACAGAGATAGTGCAACAAGAATATGCGGTTTAGTGCACTTTTCAAGTCTGGAGAACAAGTACCTTGTGGAGGTGGACCCCAAAAAAGAGATAAATATGCATGATCACCTCAGAGACATGGGAAGAAATGTGGCAAAGGGAATACCACAATGATTTTGACGTCAAACGACCAATAACATTGATGATTTGCTGAATCAATCGCCATTTGTAAGCATTTCAATCATTCAAACCTTTGTCTTGGGTGCAATCTTTATGCATCTTAAGTTTTCTTTACTCTTAAGAGATGGTCTATGTATTTATATATTTCATTCTTGGGCAGGTACTTTCCCAATTTCGTGGAATTAAGATGACTCCTCGCGTTCTCTTGCCATATTTTCCCTTTGACGAATGACTCTATGTCACCAATGCTAAAGATTGTTCATGCTCGGAAATGCCCGGTTACAAAATATGGAGCCGTGAGATGTTCTAAAACCATGATTGGAAACACGGCCATAATAATCATTCATGTGGTCCGAGGAATTTGAAATTTGTTGTAGCTGAAGACGGTTATTTAGAAGACATAATTAGGAGGGTGGGATCACCAGATCTCATGTGGCTACGCTAGTATAAGTGCCCCTACTCTTATATACCTTTCTGGATTCCCATGGAGAATTTACGTGTTTTAGAAGTGACCGAGAGAAGATTAACAGAATTGTGGCGACCTGAATCCCTGGTTAGTAAACGCTTGTTTTTATTATTATTTCTGTGAGAACAATTCTGACGACCAATGTCAGCGGGAAGTGAGTCGGTGAAGACCCTTTCCGGTATTGTTTTGGCGACAGAGGAGTGAGTGAAGAGCACGAGCAGGAGGGCCTTGTGAAGCCAATCCAGGTCCAGGTGGCTGTGGGTGTTTTCTGCTGCCTGTTTCAAGCCTTCCAGGTGAGCTGCCAGAGCTGGATTCGATGAAGTAGCGGTTGCATTCGAGTTCCGGCTCGAGAAGAGCGGGTACGGGATGGAATTGAATGCCGTGCCCATCGACGACAGAAAACCCGAACCCAATTGCGTCATGGTAGCGGGGGATTCGCTTCAGACCTCGACAAATGAAAGGATTGGACAGATGAACAGATGGCATGTTGGGATTGGACAGACGAACACATGACAACTTCTTATTGAGATTGGACAGACAATAAAGGCTTGAACACCTTCAGTGTAATTATATTTCAATATATAACACATACATATTTATAAAGTAATATATTACCATTTACACATTATATAACTTATATATATATATATATATATATATATATATATAATTCAATTATATATTATATTATTAAATTAAAAATACACAATAATTATAATTTTAAGTATATTAAAAATTATAATTATCATTATATAAAATAAAATAATATAATTTATTTAAATTATTATTAAAACAATTAAAATTAGTAAAATAAGAATAGGTTCTCAATTTTTTTATAGTGAAATAAAGAATATATTACATATACCCATATTAAATCTCAATTTCAAAATATTTAACATTTTAACTCGTTAAAAATATAGTTTTTTTAATATTAAAATAATTAGTGAAATATTATATATTTTATATATGAATATTAAAAAAATGTTTAATGGAATAATTTAAAAAATATTAAATCTATCTATTTTTTAACTTTTAAATATTAAAAAAATGTTCATTACTGAATTGTGAAAATTTATTTATTTTGAAATTGTTTTTATGATGTAAATATATTTTTATACAAAAAATAATTTCATATTGGTTGAGAGATTTGATGAGGCTAGAAGGGTAGGTTTGTCTCTAGACATTTAGTCCCTTGCTAAGTCATAAGTTCCCTGGTAGGTGTTGGCTTGCGACCAATCAAATTGGAACCCGAGTTTTGACCAGGTAATCTTGACCAATTACATATTCCCCTAAATATAAAAAAAAGATACAAATACATTTCTTTCTATTTTTTAAAATTTAATTGAATTGTATTAATATTAAAAGAAGTTATGTCGAAGCAAACAATGATCATACATAGTCTTCACAACTTGTACATAATTCTATAACTAAGAGAACATAATTTGAAGCTCTTTTAGATTGGTTCCCTAATCATTTATGCTAATCACATCTTTATAAAACTGGCCCAAAAACCACAAAACTTTGAAAAACATTTACTGGTAAGAAGTGGCGGAGTCCTGAAATTTTGAAGCCTTGGTCTGTTGTAGAGGGCCTTCCTCAGTCTCCATAGGGACATTTCCTCGTTCTTCATTTCCATTGACTGTAACACCTTCTTGAGGAGATTTTATGCCATGGTTGGTTGACGTAGAGGTCGAATGTTGTGGGCAAGCAAGAGTCTTTAAGTGTTGGATTTCCAACACCATTTCATCCATCCGATGTGTCAAAGTGACCAGAGAAAGCTCAAATTCCTCAAATTTGGATAAAAGTTGTTGTAGAGTGGGGAAATTTGCATGAGAAATCTCCTCATGATGTTGGAGAATTTTCTTAAAATAATTCCAGAAAAGGTCCAACTCTATCCACTACAACAAGAAGCCATAAATTATTCTTCCCCCAGGGATTCCAATTCCATAGATAACAACAGAAGGAAACAAAGCACAATGAAAATAAACCCATCGAAAGAGAAAACAAACATTACCAGAACTCGAAAGAAAGGGTTGTTAAACAAGAAGAAACATGTCAAGAGCAACAAACAGAACTGACAACGAATGGACTCCTTCCTCTGTGGGCTGAAACAAAACCTTGAGATTTAGTGACCAAGGTATAATTAACCCCCACAAGCGACCACCCTCAAAGAACCAAAAATGAGACCTAGAAGCCTGCACCGAACCAGGGGTAGAAACCCTCCAAAACATCGCTCCAAAACGTTGACAAAGAGCGATCCATGACCAGAGCTATCACATCGCATAAAAGACTGGAAAGACTCATATCAAAATGGATTCCCACACAAACGACATAAATCCTCAAGTGTGTGAGGAGATATGCACAAGAGATGAGAAGATACTCCATTAACACTTATCCATTTCTTGATTTGACATAGTGAAGTACATGTGAAAAAAATAGTTTTTGAATCGTCATATTTTATGATATATTGCTTATGGAAATTATGTTTTTTTCACAAGTTATTTTCTAGTGATTTTAAGAGATTTTTTCATGGTTAGCAAGCTCATTTTTTTTTTATATTTTTTTTAGAGACATGTTTTGGCATCTTTAAATAACATAGGATCTATCATTAATCAAGTAAAACTATGATTTGGGAAGAATACATGGAGGAAATACACATGGTTTCATGTGGTTGCTAGAAACACATTGTTTTACCTATTGGAAACCCCTATAACCCCTGTTGTAACCCCTTCGAGTAGTATTGCATTAGAAAGTACCTGTAGATAGAATCTCATTTCCACGTACCTTTGGGTACCTAGGAAGTCCCCTAGGTGTTTCTAAAACCAACCTTAGATAATCTATTTCGTCATCTTATTGCTATAGTACACTGAGAACAACACTCAGGCATACCACTCTCTAGTACTTGGGTATTCAGGTGGTACAAATAAGGGCACGGTTGAGCCTCCTTAATTAGTGCCCTGAGATATTGGGCCAAGTAATATTTTTGGACTCTAGACGTATATCATAGAGCTATAACATCTAACACTCCCTTGTCCTTATGACCTAGTAACGTTTTTCCATGGCTCCAAAGAAAAATCCAAAAATTACTTCACCAAATAAACCTCCAGAAAGATCCTCCATGACTCAAGAAGAAAATGAGGATATACAAAACTAGCTATCCAAATTGGACATTCAAATCAATGAATTGAATGGTAGGTTAGTAAAAAAGTTGATTTGATGACTACTCAAACATAAATAGAAAGGAAGATGGGAGAAAATATGGAACATATGGAAAATAAGATGGGTGAAAATATGGAACAGATGGAAAATAATATGGAAAAATTGATGATAAAAATATGGAGGAATTTCAAAATTCCATTTTACAAACCTTAGATGGGAGGCTTCCTAAAAGTGAAACCGTGACTCATGAAAATAAAGGTAGTATTCATGTTGAAAAATTGTCGGTAATACACAATTTTCAAGTGGATTTAACTCTAATAGTGGAGTTAATTATGGTGGGGGTCATAAATTCAACTTTACCAAGATTAAATTAAATTAGTTTGATGGAACATAAGTCTTTACATGGGTGAACCAAATAGAGAAATATTTTGAATTGCATAATATTGTGGATGATAAGTAAAAGGATTCCCATATAAATGGTATCAATGGGTAATTAAAAGGAAGCCTCATTGTTATCATTATACTTGGGGTTTATTTACAAGAGAATTAGAAGCATAATATGGGAAAGTTTGGGAACAAAGACTACTTCAGTCAATTGACAAGAATCAAGCACTTAGGTGATATTGAATATTATAATTCATAATTTCAGGTATTGGCCACAAGGGTGGATGATATAAGTGATAAATATTTGTTGGAATCTTACATATGTGGATTAAAAGAAGACATTAAAAATTATGTTTTCCTAAAACATCTTGGAAATATTACGGAAGCTATGCAATGTGCTTGACATATTCAAGCCAAGAATAAGACTACACACAAGTCTACCAATTGAGCATACGCAGGAAGCATAAATTGTTTTGGGGTTCATAAGACAATCGTACCTCAACTGACAAGGTTGACACCTCGGGAAATGGATGAAAGAAGAGCAAAGGGAATATGTTTCAATTGTGACAACAAGTACAGTGAGGAGCATAAATGTGGTGAGAAGAAATTATTCTACATAGACTGTGAAGAGGAAGAAGATCAAGAATTGGAACCATCACAAGAGCTATATCTAGAAAAGACTACTCCAACGATATCTTATCATGCATTGGTTGACATCAGTACTCCACAAACCCTCAATATACAATGATATATCAAAAAGAAAAAAAGTAACAATGTTGATTGATTATGGTAGTACCCATAACTTCATCAATTACAAATTGGAAAAAGATCTTAATTGCTTTGTATTTATAGCACTAGAGTTTCAAGTAATGATAGCACATGGAGGTACCATAAATTGTTCTGAGAAGTGCCATAGTATTAAGCTCAATACGGGGGAGTATTTTTTGGATAGTCCCATGATTTCCATCCAAATGGGTGGTGTTGATGTTGTATTAGGGATCCAATGGTTACAATCATTGGAAAAAATGACCCTTAATTTTCAAGATATTTTCATGAGATTTTCCTCAAAAGGAAAGGAAATTGAGCTTAGAGGTATCCAAGAGAAAACCTATAATGTGATAAGCTCTAATAGTATGACAAAATTACTCAAAAAGGGACACCATGGTGTAATTGCACAATTGTGCTCACTAGATGTTCAAACATCTATATCCTTTGCTCCAGTGGATCTCCAAATAGTTATCAACAACCATTCAAAGGTATTTGGAGAGATGCCTAAGGGTCTTCCACATGTTCAAGATAATGACAATGTTATTCATTTGCAACTAGTAAGTGTACCACCTAACATTAGGCCTTACAGGTATCCATATGCACATAAGAATAAGATTGAGTGTATGATACAAGAAATGTTAGAGGCGAGCATCGTTCAACCTAGCCAAATTTCATTCTCTTCAACAATAGTGATAGTTATGAAGAAGGATGGTTCATGGTGTATGTTTCCAAATTATAGAAATCTCAAAAAAATGAGCATCAAATACAATTTTCCTATTCTTGTCATTGATGAATTATTAGATGAATTGCATGGAGAAAGTTTCTTCACTAATTTGGATATTTGTTCGAGATATCATCAAATCAGAATGAGGTAGGAAGACATTCCCAAAAAATCATTTACAACGCATGAAGGTCATTATGAGTTTTTGGTTATGCCATTTGGAATTAATAATGCACCTTCAACACTTCAAATCTTCATGAATTTTATTTTCAAACCCTTCCTTAGAAAATTTTTGTTAGCATTTTTTTGTGACATACTAATCTACAAAAACAATTGGGAAGAGAATGTACAACATGTTGACAGAGTATTACAAATTTTGGAAGAGTAACAAATTTATGCAAAGCCTTCCAAGTGTGCTTTTGGGGCTCAAGAAGTGGAATGTTTAGGTCATATTGTATCTCATGAAGGTGTAAAAGTGTACCCTAACAAAATTAAGGCTATGAGGAAATGGCCAAATCCAAAAACCTTGAAGAAACTCAGAGTATTCTTAGGATCGACATGCTATTACTGCAAGTTTTTCAAGCACTATGGTCAAATAGAGGCACCTCTAACGACATTATTAAAGAAGGAAGAATTTTATTAGACTCAAGAAGCAACCAAATATTTTGAAAAACTTAAAGAGGTTATGTGTACAACCCCTGTGCTAGCCACACCTAACTTCACAAAAACATTTATGGTGGAGTGTGATGCCTCAGGCCATGGAATTGGTGTACTTTTAATCCAAGAAGGAAGGTCACTTTCCTTTGAAAGCAACCAAATAAAAGAAAAAAAAATTACTCAAACCCATTTATGAAAAAAAATGTTTGCCATACTACATGCAATTAAGAAAGGGTGCCCTTACCTAATTGGGAGACACTTCAAAGTAAAAATAGATCACAACAGTTTGAAGTACTTCTTGGAGAAATGATTATATTTAGAAGAGAAAACAAAATGGGTTACAAAGATGCTAGGTTATGACTTTGAAATTATATACAAGAAAGGAAAACATAATGTTGTGTCATATTCACTTTCTAGAAAATAATAAGAAATAGAGGGTTCACTATGTGCTATTTATATTCCATAATCTGATTGGGTGGAAGAAGGAAGGATATAATGGAGTCAATATGAAGAGGTATGTAATATCATTCAAAAACTACAAGAGAACCCCAATGCATTACATAAATTTATATGGAAGAATGATTTTCTATGGTATCATGATCACCTATATTTATGTAAGAATTCCCAACTCAAATAGAAGGTCCTTTGAGAATTGCACACTTCTCCTATATGGCGACATTCTTGGTTCTTGAAAACTTACCACGAGATCAAGAAGGATTTTTTCTAGGAAGGTCTTAAAATATATGTTCAAAAGTTTGTGTCTGAATGTGTGGTCTGCCAACAGAATAAGGGAGAGATAATCAAGATGTTAGGTCTCCTAAAACTATTAGCTATACCAAGTCAATGTTGGGAAGAAGTTTCAATGGATTTTATCATAGGTTTACCCTAATCCAAAGGAAAAAATGATTTGTATGCCTCTTTGTATGCATCATGGGTAAAAGGCTCCATTTTCATCATAGTTACTAAATTCTGTAATATTGGATGCGGGTAGCCATGAAAGCATGTCTTCCAACATGTTTGTGTTACCCTTCTTATATTTTATGAACAAGTGAGATTGTTGTAAGAATCCCATTTATTTGTAGTGCCTAGTTTTTTGTAACTTACTTTGGGCATTCAAAACCTGGAGCAACTAGTGACCCGTGTGGATGATGGTCTCGTTTCCCATCAGATAGTGCTTCCACCTTTTGAAATCTTGTACTAAGGCATAAATCTCTTTGTCGTAGGTAGGGTAGTTGAGGACCGCCCCATGAAATACTTCAGAATGATAGTAGACAAGACTTCCTCCCTGCATCGAGATTGCTCCCATGACATACTGACCTGCATCTGTCTCCACTTCAAAGGGATTCTAAACGTTTGGTAGCGTGAGAAATGGTGCTTGAATAATCTTTATTTTCAACTCATTGAAATCCTTCTATTGATTCTTCCCCCATTGGAAATTCTTACCACTCACTATTATGGCATGGAGTGGTGCATCTACTACTGAAAATGAAACTATAAATTTCCGCAAGTACTATGTTTCCCCAAAAAATATCTTAACTTCAATAAAATTTGTAGGAATTATCCATTTCATGATCGCCTCCATATTGGAAGGATCTATCTTGAGCTCACCTCCATCGATCACATAACTAGATACACCAAAGAATGTTGAGAAAACTCCCATATTTTGAGATTGGACAACAGCTGGTGCTTCTTTAGGGTCTCTAATGTCTGCAAAAGATGTGAGATGTACTCTTCCTAGGTAGCACTATAAACCATTATATCATCCAAATAGACAATAACAAATGAATCTAGATAAGGGCGTAAAACATCATTCATCACACTCATAAATGTAGTTGGTGCATTGCATAAAATGAATGGCATAACCAACCACTCATACAAACTGTGCCTTGTATTGAAGGTAGTGTTCCATGTATATTCTTCTTTCACTCATACCCAGTGATATCATGATTTCAAATCCAATTTAGTGAAGTACTTGGCATGTTGCAACTGGTCCAACATATCATCGATTCTAGGCAAAGGGTATCAATTCTTCAGTGTAATATTGTTCAATGCCCTATAGTTGATATACATTCACCAAGTCCCATACTTATTTGGTACAATTATGATAGGTGACCCACAAGGAGAGGTTCTTGGTCGAATTGCACCCTGATCCAACAAATGCTACAACTGCTTCTTCACTTTATTTTCTTCTAGAACATACTATTTATACAACCCAATATTTGGCAATGGGGAGTCTGGAAATATTTGTATTTCGTTCTCCACATATGTCTTGGGTGGTATCCCTTTAGGATTCTAGAACACTCCTCTGTATGTCTGCAACAACTCCTCCAACTTATATTTTTTCTCTTTATTACACCCCTCCAAGGATTCCTTTACTCTTATTGACTCATCATCAGACTAATTTTCTCTTAACAAAAGTAAAATATATTTCTTGCTAGAACTGATCAATTTCTTAGCTTGATTGACACTTACTAGTGAAATTTTTTATTTTCATTTGTAGGCATTGATGATGAAGGATTTCCCACCCTTGATTAGGCAGTACTATTTGGATCTTCGCATGAATAGGACATCCCTCATATACATGTAGGATATTCCAAACACTACTTCACATACATCTAGTGGTACTACACCCAATTCTACTTCATCTATAAAATAAACACTTACACCAAATTTAATCATGCATTTCTTTGTTACCTTGATCTCTGCATCCTTGTTTACCCAACCCAATGGATAGGGGATAGGATGATCATGAACCTCCAATCCAAGCTTGTTGACCAGATCTGCTGCTATGATATTAGCCTGTGAACAAAATTTGAACAAAGCATCTATCTTGGTCTTCTTGACTTGAATCTTGATGTGGAAGATCTTGGTCATGTTTTTCTCTTCCTGGTGATGAAGGCTACTCAGATTCAACTCCTTCTGCACAGATGTGCATAAAATATTTTCATCTACATTAGAGCTACTTTCAACCTGATTTCTCAAATATGTGGCTAGAAGGTTCTTTTTCTTTCCATCTTGCAGTTCTTCAAATTCAACTCTGGATGTAGTTTCCAACACTTTTCATCGGTGTGACCATCAATATTACAATTGTTTCTAGGATCCTTTCACTAATGTGCAGTGTTCATGATCTTCGTATCCTTTCCCCCTTTCCACTTCTTCTTCCCCTCCTTGGAAGATTCTTGGTTCTCTTTCTTCTTGGAACCACTTGGTTTCCCTTTCTTGTGGCCTATTTTTTTTAGATATTGTTCCTGTACACACGCCTCATCCACCATCCTTGGCTTGAAGAGCATCACCTACTTTCGTAGATGACTTTGTAAACCCCCAATATACTTTAGGAGTACATCTAGGTTCTTGGGAGAGATACCCAATATGATCCCCATATTTCCGAACTCAGTGGTGTACTCATGTACACTTTGTCCCTTCCTCTACTTGAATTAGTGCTATCAGATCCATTGGTCCTCTACATACCCAATAGGGTAGAATTAGGACTTGATGAGGATTTTGAATTCCTCCCACCTAGTTACTGGCGGATCACCCTCCAACCTAAGTGTTTTCATATGGATTTCCCACTAGGTTAAAGCATGGCCCTCTAACTTCAATCTAGCAAATGAAATATTTTTCTCTTCATCTATATGGTGAATGATAAAATAAATTTCTAGTTGCTACAACCAATTATTCAGTTTTAATAAATTTCTCTCACCTTGGTATGGATTTATGTCCACTTTCGCTTCCATATTGAATAGGGAATGTGAAGGGTTAATGACACTCAAACTAAGCTTCTCTTTCTCAGGTTCTTTCCGCGACTCATTTATCGGGTCTTCTTGATCTCCCAATTTCCGCTCCAATATGATCTCTGATTTATATTCTCCATCATCTTAGAATGGTATGAGATTTCTTTCTAGAGATCCCATGAGGAGGTTCATATTGTGGTTGATATCAGTGACACGTTCTTCCAACCTCTCAAATATCTCTTCTATTGAATCTCAATGGTTGTTATGAACAAACTCGTCTTCCATGGCGAGGGTTCTATGACTTTCATCTTAAATATTTTATGGATTCATGTGAATTTCCACAAATACCCCAAGAAAACTTGCTTTGATACCAATGTGATATGTAAAATGTCATGGATATTCCACTTGAACAGTTTGTCACAACAAATCTTATAAATAAGTTGAAATCTACACTATGAAGGTTAAATTTCTTTAGATTCCAGAATATTTAGTTACTAATTTTATGCTTATGCATGGGATAGATAAAATATGAAAATAGAGAACATTAAAATACAATCAAACACCATCCACAAAATAACACAAAGATTTTCTATGGGAAACCCTTACATGAGAAAACCCAACTAGAAGGTGAGGTTGCTCTACTCTATTTTCTCTGGTACGGAAATAATGCAAGTACAAAGGATAAGACATTCTCTATGGAGTTACCTGAGACCCGTGGCTTGTTAGGATACTAAAAAACATTAACCCCCTATGTTATTCTATCTAATTTCCCACTCCCAGTTTTTTTTATCTTCTATGGAAAAAACACAATAACATAGAATGTAACCCCTTCTCATCCTAGTGGTCCAGTATTTAACATATCTTGATAGACATCTAGGGCTAAGGTTTTAACTTCCTCAACCCTCAATTGTCATAAAGTTTAGGACCTTCTATAATTTTCTTACAAAATACACTACGTGGCTAGCCCCACATGTTTAAGTAATGGAGGCTAATGTGGCATCCACTCACACCATAGTGATCAATACGATAGGTCAACTTGCAGGAGGCATAAATTTCACATATGAACTTTGTTTGAGGCAATTCGTTCACCATTGGAAAGGTCTCGATGTATGTAATATATACAATGGCTCCGTGGTAAAGTCTGGACCATGAAAAAGTATTGTTTGATGCCTCCAAATGGATCTAAAAGATTTTCGACATTTTTTGGGACCCAAATTTCCAAATTTGGACCAATTGCTAAAATGGATCTGGAAGTTGTTTCCTCCAAAATTTTCACCCATAAAGCATCGCGATAGATGAAAAATAATAAAATGATCCAATCGTGTACCTTATCCCTAGAGTACCACTTTTATTTTCCCAAAGTTGTCCTTTCAACCCAACCTGCCAAAGGTCAAGCTGGCCCTATCTTGTAGTTCTAGACCACTTTTGCAAAATTGTCTCCTCTCCCAAGTCTTCCTGAGAATATGGTGAAAAATCCTCTATGGAAGGTAGGAACTGCTTCTTCTCTTGATCCAACATTGAGGGCTCAGAGATTTTGAGATTCTCCACATTCATTACTGAGTAAATGTTCATGTATGGGGGTAGAATGAGTCTGTAGGTATTATCTCCCACCTTTTCCAATACCTCAAAAGGACCATACCGCAAAGCCTTGATATTATTACCAGGAAATTGTAGTATTTCCTTATTTAGTTGTAACTATACTCTATTTCCCACTCTAAATTTTATCTATGTTCTGTGTTGGTCATGTCTAGTCTTGTACTTATCTTGTGACTTCTTCAACTTTACTTGCAAATGGATCTACCTGATCTTATCAACATATTTTTCTTCTTTTAATGCATCTCCTATGAGGTCCTCCCTCAATAATCCTTGTTTTCCATATACAACATCTAAGGGTGAAGGTGGAAAATATCCAAAGAAAGTTTCAAAAAGTAATTTACCAATAGAATTGTGGACTGCACTTTTATAAGAGTGTTGTATATAGATCATATTTTCATCCTAGGTCTTCAGATTCGTGTGATTGTAACCCATCAAAGGATGCACCAAAGTCCTATTGACTACTTGTTTCTACCCATCTGTTTGTGGATGGAATGATGTAGACCTCTTGCACTTAGTGTCCATCTTCTCCCATAATGTAGTCCAAAAGGCATTGAGAAATTTGGTGTCCTTGTTTGAGATGATTCTCCTTGGTATCCCAAAGTGCACCCAGACCTATTCAAAGAACACATTTGTTGCTTCCTATACCTTGATGGTCTTTTTACAAGGCATGATATTTCACACTTTACTGAACTTTTCAAATACCACAAATAGATAGTCATACCCCTTCCCGATTTTTGTTAAACCTCTCACAAAATCCATGGAAATACCTTCCCAAGATCGAGTGGGTATATGTAATGGATGGTATAGACCTTGCTTCCTATTACTGGGCTTGTTGGTACAATAAAGTATACATCCTATGATATATCATGTTACATCTTCTTGCATTCTAGGCTAGTACACATACCTCTATAAGTTGGCAATTGTCTTCCCAACACCAAAACGTTTTGCAAAATTGGAGATGTGAGTGTCTCTGATAAGATGCAATCATTCACCTTTAGGGCCACAAATCTTGCCGATCTTGTAGAGTAAAAAATTATAGAAATGATAGTCATCCTTGTTTTCACCTTCTTCTGTATTAATCTGGCCATGTAGATAATGAAACACCTCCTTGAATTCCTCATCTTCTGTGTATACGTCTTTGTATGAATCATGGGTAAAAGGCTCCATGTGCATCAGAGTTCCCAAAGATGTAATATTGGATGTGGGTGGCCATGAAAGCATGTATGAAAAATTGTTTGTGCTACCATTCTTATACTTTATGAACAAATGAAACTACTATAAGAACCCCATCCATTTGTAGTGCTTGGTTTGTTGTGACTTACTCTGGGCATGCAAATACTAGAGAAACTAGTGATATGTGTGGATGATGGTCTCCTTTCCCATCAGATAATGCTTCCACCTTTTGACAGCTTGTACCAAGACATAGAGCGCCATGAAATACTTCAGAATGATATAAGGCATGACTTCCTCCCTACAACACGATTGCTCCCATGGCATACCCACTTGCATCTTTCTCCACTTCAAAGGGATTCTACAAGTTTGGTAGCATGAGCACTGGTGCTTGAATAATATTTATTTTCAACTCATCGAAATCCTTTTGTTGACTCTTCCCCCATTGGAAACTCTTACCACACATTTTTATTGTGTGGAGTGGTGCAAATACTACTGAAAATGAAGGTATGAACTTTTTCAAGTACTATGCTACCCCAATAAATATCCTAACTGAAAATTGTGGGAACTGGCCATTTCACGATGGCCTCCATATTGGAAGGATCTTTCTCGAGCTCACCTCCACCGATCACATACCCTAGATACACCAAAGACTATTGAGAAAAATTGAATTTTTTTAGATTGGCCCGCAGCTGGTGTTTCTTTAGAGTCTCTAACACCTACATAATATGTGATATGTGCTCCTCCTAGGTAGCACTATAAACCAGTATATCATTAAATAGACAATAACAAATTAATCTAGATAAGGGTGTAAAACATCATTCATTAGTCTCATAAATGTAGCTGGTGTGTTGCATAAAATGAATGGCATAATCAACCACTCATACAAACCTTTCCTTGTCTTGAAGGAAATCTTCTAGGTATCTTCTTCTTTGAATCGTACCCAATGATATCCCGATTTAAAATCCATCTTAGTGAAGTAATTTGCATGTTGCAGTTGGTCCAACAGATTATCAATCCTGGGCAAAGGGTATCGATTCTTTATTATAAAATTGTTCAATGCCTTGCAGTCAATACACATTCTCCAAGTCCCATCCTTCTTTGGCACAATTATGATAGGTGACCCACAAGGTGAGGTGCTTGGTCAAATCACACCCTACTCCAACAGTTGCTACAACTTCTTCTTCACTTCATTTTCTTCTAGAACATACTATCTGTACAAACCAATACTCAACAATAGGGAGTCTAGAAATATCTATATTTCATGCTCCACATTCCTCTTGGGTGGTATCCCTTTAGGCTCCTAGAGTACTATTCTGTATGCCTGCAACAAATCCTCCAAATGATTTTTTTTCTCTTTAGTACACCCCTCTCGGGACGCCTTAAATCTTATTGATCATCATCAGATTAATTTTCTCTTAAGAAAAGTAAAACATATTTCTTGCTAGAAGTAATCAATTTCTTAGCTTGATTGGCACTTACCAGTGATTTTTTTTATTTTCCTTTGTGCACATTGATGATGAAGGGTTTCCCATCCTTGATGAGGTGGTATTGTTTGGCTCTTCACATGAAGATATCATCCCTCATATACATGTAGGGGCTTCCAAACACTACTCCGCATACATCCAACGGTATTGTGTCCAATTCTACTTCATCTATAAAATCAACACTTACAACAAATTTAATCTTGCATTGCTTTGTTACCTTGATCTCCACATCCTTGTTTACCCAACCCAATGGATAGGGGCTAGGATGATCTTGAAAATCCGATCCAATATTGTTGACCAAATCCAATGCCACTTTTTTATGAATTTAATTGTGAGTATAGCCATTCTAAACCAAGACTGTGACTTTTCAGTGCTTGATGTAGCTCATAATTTTTAAGGTTTGTGGAGTCAAAATTCTCGATAATGCATGGAGGGATATTAGGGGTTCTTCCCAAGGGAATTACGGTTCAATATTGTCCTGAGTCAGAGTGTTGGTGTGTTCAAAAGGTAAATTTGGTGTCTCTTCGGTAATTTTTTCTGTGGTTAGGGCCATAATGGTCATATCAATTTGGAATGATTTTTGTTGTTTACACCTTTGACCTAGAACATATTTTTCATCACAATTATAGCATAGTCCATGCCTTTGGTGGTCTTCCATTTTTGTTGGAGACAACCTTTGTACTTTCAATGGATTAGTAGGGGTTTTGCTTGAGAAATTAACCTAGGAAGTGGGAGTGTAGTAAATGAAATAGAGTTTTTTGGTTTGTGCATTGATCACTACCTCTACTTCTAGAGCCCTTTGATATAGTTCCAACTAGGTAGTGGGGCATTGCATTTTGACTTGTGCTCGAATCCCCTCCTTGAGGTCACTAATGAAACATTTTTTATAGAAAGAATATGTTAAGTTTTTGTATAGATGGATAACTTCTAAAAGGATGACATAAAGTTTGAAAATGAGCTTGTTTAACATAACTTGATAAGTTTCCCCAAATAGTGACTATCTCTCTTGAAACAAGCATGGACAGATTTAACAAGCTGACTCTGGGCAATGAACCCCACATATAATTTTTTATGTCATTCCCACCATTACCATCATTTTGGATCCAGATACAAGACTCCCACCCTAAGTTTCATCATGTCATCATTAATTCTCCAGAGGTTGAAGTAATGTTCCATCTAGGTGACCCATCCTGACAAGTTAGAACCATCAAACTTGTTCAAGTCCACCTTAGGAAAATGGTGTCATATGTTATTATCAATTTATTTATGGTTGTGAGGATGCAAAGAGGGTTGCATGTGGCTAAATAGTTATAAGTTATAAGTTTCTTCCTTGTGTGGCTGAAAGTGTTGTTCATTACAAGATTCTTCTTCTTATATGCCTCAATCTATCATAGGCACCAACTTCTCAGTCAATGTTTTTTCCAAGCTATCCAACTTCTCATCCAACTTCTTATCTAACTGTTATAACCCTAAATTGCTCCATACAAGAATACCTGACATTTGGCCCTCTTACTTGCTATTTTTTCCAAGCCATGACTGGGCATCTCTTCTTAAAAACACAATTTTTGAAGATGTACGCGCCCTGCACCACTACTGCCTGCATACACATGCATGTTGCACCACTAAATCTCACATGCGTATGCTAGATGCACCATTATAGCCCACGTAAACTTGCAAAAGTTGCAAAAATTAAAAAATTGCAAGGAATTCGTTGAGATTATGAGCTATTGGGTAGTTTCCCAACTAATCCACCGCCTATAGCCCGTCACCCAACCGAATAACCATCCTTTTCTCATATAAAAGGAGGTGTTGGGGTCTCATTCCAAAACCAAGCATAAGAAAAATGAAACTCTGCCCGTTTCACATCCCCTCCTTGCCCCAAATAATTGCAACCACCTTGTGAGATTTGCATCAAAATTTCCCATTTTGCCCTTTTTCCTCCATCATAACCCTATTCCATTTCCCTAGAGAGAGGTTGAGAGGAGAAATATACGCGGAGGCGTAGTTGGAGATTGGTAAAGAGGAGCCTGGACCAGGTTCTTGGAGCAGTCGTCGACCTTTGTTGTAAGTAAACATTGTGATATCAATAAAAGAAATACTTTTCCTGTCCCAAAATATGATGTGTCAGATGTCTTCATTTGATTTATTCTTTATTCTAATATCTAAACCATGATTTATATATGAGATGCATGTTTGTAGTTTCATGTTTATCTGTTTCTGAATGCAGGTCAGCCTTGGGAGGAGGCTTGCAGTCAGTGGAACTATTGAACGCAAGAGGATCGACACTAGACGCAGAGTAAAAGGTAAAGTTACCTGATATTTTTACTTTGTCTTTCATGTACGAATTTGGGATATGTTCGGGGTAGTTAGAAAGATATGAGACTTTTATACGGTTAGATCTACCTACATGTTGAACCCTAGTGTATTCCATAGGGGGGTTTTCCCGCTATGGGAGAATTGGTGACCATACTGGGGAAACCTCTAGGGTTTTATGGGATTTTATGGGTGTTTGATTGGTTTTTACCTTTTGAGTTTCTTTCTGAGTCTGCTGAGTCTTTAAGGGATTCTGGTCACCTATTGGTGCCATACCAGTTCTCCCTGCCCTGTCAGTCTACCTATTTGTTTTCTTTTTTGAGAAGTTACAGAGGTGTACGCGGCCTGTAGTGGGTCTGCACGTGTACATACATGCCCTGATTTTAGATAGCCCGCGTACATATGCATGCTGCTAAAGTGTCAGTAGCGTGCCCGTGTCAAGAATTTTTTCTTTAAGAAGAGGCACTCAACCTCTTCCCTAATTGAAGTCTGAATTCTTAGGGTTTCTTGATTAAGTACAATGTCTTTGTTTTTACAGTCGAAGCCTGGGTTTGATGTTAGTTTGGTTATCTTTTCAAAGATTTATTGTGTTTAGTTTGAAAGGGTTTTAGGCAAGTCTTCGAGTCTTTTTTATCAGCATGTCAGGTGTCTTTAGTGACTCCCTGCGATCCGCAGTGGGCCAGAGGTCAATTCTCAGTCTTGTCTTTTTTTTTTCACTTTTTCCCCTTTCACTTGCTTTAAAGAAAAAGAAAAAGAATTTATTTCAAGTTTCTTGTTTGAAGCATAAAAAAAGAATAGAAAAAATTTCCATTTCTTAGTTTGGTTGATTATTTTGCTTGTTAGGAAAAAGAGTTATTTTCTTAAGTTCTTTACTGATTGCTTAGAACATTAAGTAGGTCGTAATCGAGCGAAATTTAATTTTAGGTTTTCCTTTAAAAGATGTTAGAAAAAGTAGTTATGAAAAGTTGGTTAAAGAGTTAGTTGCAAATATTTATATGTCAAATAGAAGTAATTTTTCTTTCAGTTTCGCTTGTTTCCTCTTTTTCATCTCTTAAAACACACCACTAGTTTCATTCCCGTTTCCTTGACTTAAAACAAGCCATTTAAAATTAACGCTAATTTAAAATCAACTAGACTTTATGTTTGTAGGGTCAATCAACTAGTCTAGGCTAGAGCCTTGATTTAGGTTGGAGAGGTGTTATAACCCTAATTTGCACCATACATGCTTACCTGGCATCAGGCCATCTCAGATCCCTTCTTTGCCAAAAGCACTGTTGAACAACTCTTTAAAAAACCTCTTTTATAAGGGCCCACGTGCCCTACTCCATTACTGCACACATGCACATGCTAGCTGACCTAAAACAACCCACGTGGACCGACAAAAGCACGAAAAAAGGAAAGTTGTCGATGGAATGCACAACTTTGGGTGAGTTAACTAAAACTCCCGACCATTCATGGCCGAGGGTTCATCCAAATACCTAGCTTATTCTAGCCTATAAAATAAGGGCTAGGGGTCCCATTTGGAGGAGGAGAAATAGGGTAAAGAAACTCTGCCCAATTGCATATTCCCATTGTCCTAACCCTTTATCCATCCTTGTGCAAGAAGATATACAAAGCAAAGAAGTTGGAGGACATTTGAAGAGGAGCCCAGGATCAGGATTCGCGGAGCAGTGGCTGATCTCGACATTGTAAGTTGATTCATTAAAGTTAATAATAAATAAATTCTTTTCTCGTCCCACTATATGAGTTCTTCATAGTTCAGTAAATATATGTTTGAGTCTCTAACCCATTAGTCTATAGGTAAAATGCATGTGTAGTTTGTTGCTTGTTTTTTACGCAGGTCAATCTTGAGAGGATAGTTGTCAACAAGTGATCAAGCGTGAAGGAGGATCGACATCGAACATCCAGAACAAGGTATGTTGGTTTAAACCATGTATTTGCTAAAAAGGAATGGGGTTTAAATCTGGGGACGAAGGTAGAAAGTAGATTTCTTTTGGTCATATCTGCATGCATAAGATAACCCTATTTGCTAGTCCGTAAGGGGATTTCCCTCACAACAAGAGGAAACTCTTCAAGGCTTATACACAAACATTGGAGTCAGTGCTAGGGAGTGTAAAAAGTCCAGTAAACATGAAAGTTATCCGGGACCCCCCTATAACACAGGGGATAAACACGAGGTCGCATGAGGAAAGGTAGCGGAGATAACCCCTCCAAAGTTGGACCAAGCGTAGTGGGGAGCACATATAGAGGACTTGTCGTGGGATACTATTGATTGCATTTGCCTACAGAGCTTCGTGGATCTCGAATCTGTTCGAGGTCCTCAGTTGTCTTTCAGACCACCTGCTTTTGATACCCTCGATAGGTTTCGGGCTTGATACCCTTGTCATTGCGGTCCACTCGACTGTCGACTGTACCCACCTGGTGACTGTTCGCGAGATGGAAACGTAGTTGCCTTCATTATATAGATTTACACAGGTGACTGCGAGGGTATACCGTGGTACCTAGGGCAGACGTCGGGCCACGCTTTGCAGAGTATACCTGGATGGTGCTTCCATGTTTGAGTTTCAGCTGCACTAGTAAGTTGCTCTAGTGTTGGCTGGTGTAAATTTTCTTCCAACTAGATAGTGGTTTTCTTGATTTTTCTCATAGGAGATTTTCTAGTGTGTGCTTGGTTTTCAATGTTAGTAAAAGCCTTACTGTGTCGTTGATCTTCTCACACATTGGAAGATCAAGAGCTCTACCAGTCGGGAAGGCTTCAAGGCCTTCCACCTATTACATTGGAGCCACCACCACCACCGTTACAATGAAGACTTGGACAACAAGGGTCATTTGAGGCGATCGGGCCATAGGAAACTATGCCTGAGCCATCCTCGAGAGGAGAACACTCGAATCTGGAGGAATCAACTATTTATGACCTTGGAGAGGAAGCTCTCAGGCATTTCAACCCTCTGATCACTGACTTGATGACACCTCTTTTGATACAGCTTGCCCCTCCAAGGGTAACACATCATGAGCGTCAGATAGTCCTACAAGCAACGATGGAAGAAAATGTTGCTACTTCGTCTAGGAGTCCTCACACTCCCTCAACGACTGCCATCACTGGGGGAATTCCTCCTCCTAACCCACCTTTGTCGGTCCAGACCACCATGGTCTCAATTGCCTCTACTTCGGGCAGTGGTTCAATTTCGTCTATGGCGGCGATCACTACACCGTTTACACAGAGTGTGGCGGGTCCTCCATTTTCATACAGGATGCTCGACTTTGATACAAACTCTGTCCTCACCTACTCCACCCTACAGACCATGGGTCTGGGGGTAGGGAGATCAAACACTCCTTTGAAAGGATCCATGGGGGGCACCTCAACCCCCTATAATGCTATCCCTTACGGCGAAGGTCATATACCTCCTTTGTCCCCCTCGCTCGACGGTGCTCCCCAACAACCCGTCGGGCCGAACATGAACTACAGCTTGTTCGGAGTAGGTAGTCTAGGACCTTCTTGCTATAGCACACCGGTGGGTTTAATATTGTTCTCTTTGTTCGGAGCGTTTGGAAATAACGCTTTCCCATCAACTATCGTCTCGGTCGGGGGAAACCTTGGTTTTGGTCAACAAAATCCTGTGGAGGGTACTATTCCTACACAGGGGGCAAACACATGAGTCTTCTCTTCAAAAGGACTCTGGAATCCATGGTAGGGAGCAGTTCCCTCGTCGGGGATGCCGACCAAGGGCAACCCCTTCCATAGTCAATGGAACCCTAGGCAAGGCTCAATACCTATGCTCGTCAGATCGATAGGGGGAAACCCTTTCCAGAATCTTTGGAACACAACGTAGGGAGAAATCGCCACCTGGCCCTCAACGTCCAATTACGGGAATCAATCTATGAGTTCCCAACAAATGCAATATCCGTTCGCTGGCCAAGGACATGGTATTTACAAGAACCCTGGCCAGTAGCCCAACTTTTCCTGGCAGCCTGGTGCCAGTCGAAATCCAGGCTCTTTTCTTCCTGTACATAGTCAACAACCCAAACTACCATTTCTAACAACGTTACATTTGCCAGACTTTTCAAGGTTGTTAAATGACCCAATTTGTCACAATCCGCGTTGGCCTCCCATGCCGAAAAAGTTTCCCTCGGACATTCTGAAGTTCGAAGGTAAGCCTAACGAAGATCCATGTGATCACATGACCACCTTTCACCTATCGTGCTCATTGAACTATCTGTGAGACGACTCCGTACAGTTACGTCTGTTTCAACGCACCCTCATTGGGAGTGTCGAAAAATGGTACATCGAGATCGACCGGTCAAGATACTCTTACTTTAGCGATTTGGTGATGGTTTTTATGAACCATTTCCAACTACCTGTGAGATATGATGTCGGCACCGAATTGTTGGCCAACTTTGAGAAAACAAAGGCCGATCATATCTCGGATCACATCCGAGAATGGTGGTGTCGAAACAGTTTGATAAAAGTACTGGTCTCACTGACTTTCCTGCTGGAGTGGTTCCTTAAGTCTTTGGTACCTCAGTTATCCAAGGACGTTGCAACGCCAAGAGTGTTTTCTGAGGAAGAGACGATAATGAGAGCTCAACATCTTGAACTGATATACTCTCAGTCTGGTTTACTCTATGAGGTTTTTCCAGATGCGCCATGGTCCATCCTTGACAAGGACAGACAAAAGTCTGGACCACATGCCGATGGTATATTTGGTTCAACATAAGAAAATCCCATTGATCAACTGTCGAATCAATTGCAACAATTGTCGATACAACAAACAGTGGCCAGCCAGACCAATGGTTTGTCTGCTCCCCCTACCCAAATGTCGGATGTACACAGTGTGCAGTCGACGAACTCGAAGGCCAGCCAATATCCTGATGGAAAGAAAAAACAACGAAACAAGAAGGGTAAGGGGGATAAGAAACCCACCAACAATGCTGGCGGGGGAAACACATAGAAAATAAATTCGAAGTATCTGTGTAACCTTTTCACAGAAGACCATCCGACTAACTCATTCCCTCATCTTGCGGAGGCCTAGAATTTATTGGCACAACAACAACCTATTGTGTTAACGAACCCATTTCCACATGGGAAAAATTTGAATCAAGCCTCTTCGAGCGCATATGGGGGCAGTTAGGGACCCCCTCTATCTTCTAGTAATCCCTCGTCTGCGAATGTTTATATGATGAAAGGTGACGCTTACATAGAAACTAGGGATTAGGATTACGGAATGCCAGAAACTATTGAAAAGGGTAAGGAAGCCGTAAACCCATATGTTCCTCTCCAGATCGAGAAGACGATGGGAGAAACAATGACACACATCCTGAAAGGGGTGTTCAAGAAATCTTCACATAATCCGAACGTGAGGGTCGCCCAAAACTACTCTATGGTGGAGGATTTGTCACAAACCCCTTGTGCGATGTCTGCTTTGGAGGTCCTCCAGAGCTGCCCTTCGCAAAGAAAGGCTTTGTTAGTTGCCTTAGGATTTGCTGAGACCTATAATCCAGGAACGATCATGCTTGATACGATCGACTTGAAACCTCGTCTCCCTTACCACGTTGCGTTTCACATAGTAGTGGCTCACCCCACGAAATATTTTACTCGAAATATTTTCTGCACGGTGGTTGATGAGGGCGCCTCGACATGCGTGATGCCATTGGCATGTTGGAAGGCCATTGGCCAACCCATTTTGTCTTCGTCACCTACTCTGCTTACTGATTTCAATGGTCATTCTTTCAGGCCACATGGAATCATTCCTTCTTTCTCCGTGTAGTTAGGAGGGAAGATCGTGTGCGTAGAAGTTAAAGTGGTCGATGTGCCTCTCGACTACAACCTTCTCTTAGGGAGGAGTTGGACCTATGAAATGCATGAAGTGGTTGCCACATTTTTTCGGGTCTTGTTGTTTCCACACGAGGGTCGAATCGTAACCATTGATCAGTTGTCCTTCTCCCGACCTGACCCTTCATTGGGGGCATCCACGGTCTCGATGATTAATAACCCCTCAGCCTGGCGTCATCAATGTGGGGGTTTGTTTGTGCCCACCTTTGATGGGTACTTTTGATTACCCACCTCCTTCTGGTAATACCAAGATGATATCGGTTGTCCCCAACCAGCCTAGGAATGAAATCTTTCAAGTGTCGTCGTTCCGTACGAATTACTTAACGATCCATGGACTCTTCCTTCCCCATATACCACGATGGAAGGGACAGGGCATCCTAGCATGGCCATGCCCTTATCCATGGTAGAAGTTGCGTACTCGATTGTCCAACAAGCTCCGACCGACCCCGATCCGACTCCCGCACAAGAGTTAGATCCAGTTATCGAGCCTATTTGGGCTTAAGGTTCCCTCGCCACTACTGATTCTTTAGACTTGGTCTTTCCCTCCGATGAGGTGATTTTAGAGGTATTGAATGGTTTGAATAGACCCTGGGATGATCTCCATCATATATCTTATTTTCTCTCAGAGTTAAGAAGAATAGAGGCAGGTGAATTCGTGTTGACTATGACTGGAGATAAGTCTTGTCCTATTAATCCTCTGGCTATGCACGAAGTTTATGCCGAGGGTAATATGGAAACTATCGCTACGACAATACCTATTGAAATCTCTAGAACCCCTGGCATCGTGGAGAATGTCTTCGTCGGAGTGGACTGTTCCCTTGAGGAGATTCATATCTATACAAATTTATTTAAGGAATTCTGCAACGTTTTGCCTGGTCTTACGAGGAAATGCCAGGAATTGATCCAAGAATCATCAAACATGAAATAACAACTTATCCTGGCGCCAAGCTGGTCCGACAGAAGCTTCGTCCGGTGAATCCTCATAAAGCAGCAACTATTAAGGCTGAAGTAGAGAAACTGATCAAATTCGGTTTCATCTACCTCGTTCAGTTGACTCAATGGGTGTCAAATCTTGTTCTGGTCAACAAAAAGAAGGGTACGATTCCTGTATGTATGGACTTATGTGATTTGAACAAGGCCTGTCCTAAGGATAATTTCACCACCCCATTCATTGACCAGATTTTCGATGAATGCGCTATGAGGTATTTTATTTCATGGATGGTTTTTTGGGATACAATCAGATACAGATCAAGCCCGAAGACCAGCATAAAACAACTTTTATCTGTCCATGGGGTACATTTTCTTATCGGAAGATGTCGTTTGGCCTGAAGAATGTTGGAGACACTTTTTAGCGGGCCATGTCTTTTGCTTTCCACGACCTAAGACACATAGTCGAGGATTATCTCGATGATTTAACATCACGATCTCGTAAGAGAGTTGATCATCCCACACACCTCCGACTAATCTTTGAGCGATGTTGCTACTATCAGATTCACTTGAATCCAAACAAGTGAAGGTTCTGCGTGACATCGGGTCGTCTACTAGGTTTCATAGTTTCGACAACAGGGATCATGGTCAATCCTCTAAAGGTTGAGGCGATAGTTCAGTTGTCTCCCTCATGCACAGTCCCTCAGATTCAAAGATTACAGGGTAAATCGAATTTTCTTTAGCATTTTATCGCAAACTATGCCGAAATCACCAAAGGGTTCATGCGTTTACTGAAAAAGGGAGTCCCTTTCTATTGGGACAAAGCCACTCAACGCTCTTTTGAAGCATTGAAATGCGCCCTCATGTCTACCCCTTTGCTCCGGCCTCCCAATTATAATAAATATTTCTTATTGTACTTGGTCGCCGTAGAGTTGACCATCGGTATGGTCTTGGTTCAAGAGGATGATCTGCTTGAAGAGCATGTGATTTATTACCTGAGACGAGGCCTGGTTGGACCAGAAATCAACTAATCCCATGTTGAGAAGCTTGCGTTGGAAGTAGTGCATGCTTTCCAACGGTTCCGTCATTATATTCTTCTTTGTAAGACCACCGTCGTTGCCGTTGTGAATCTATTTCAATTCATGTTGACATGACACGTCATCGGCGGAAAGATCAGTATATGGATCGTTATCCTCCAGGAATTTGACTTGGATTTTCTTTTCGCAAAATCCAAAAAGTTATTGGTCTTTGCGGAACTTATCTCAAAACTTTCTGTCGAATCAGGTGATTTTATGCCCGAAGAATCACCGATTAAAGGAGATATTTTTCTGATTTCATCTTCGGACCCCTGGTATGGAGATATACTAATCTATCTCCAGACTTTGAAGTGCCTTGCCTCTGCTTCTCGCGATGAGTGTTGACGCATATGCCATTAAGAAAAAAACTATCTCATACTCAATGACACTTTGTATCGTCGAGGTGTAGATTGCATACTTCGTAGGTGCCTCATTCACGAAGAAGAGAAACTCGTTCTTAATGACTGCCACACTGGAGCATGTGGCGGTCATTTTTTTGGGTTGGCAACAACCCAAAATATTCTATGAGCAGGTTACTTTTGGCCGACGTTGATCAAAGATTGTGTTGAATCGATCAAGAAGTGCCACTCATGTCAGATCTTCTCTTGGAAGATGAGGGCAAACCCCGCTCCTATGTTTCTCGTCATTACTGTTGGTCCCTTCACCAAGTGGGGGATTGATTTTACTACATGCCACCTAGCTTCATCCATGGGGCATCGTTATATCATTGTAGCGTTAGACTACTTCATAAAGTGGGTTGAGGCTATGCCAACATTCAATAATGATGGCGAGACAACAACTCTCTTTATTTTCAATTAGATAGTAGCAAGGTTCGACATGCCAAAGGAGATTGTCATTGACCATGGAAGTCACTTTTAGAACAAAATGATGTCTGAGTTAACGTCAAAGCTTGGGTTGAGGCAAGATAATTCATCACCCTACTACCCACAAGTGAATGGTCAGGTGGAAGCTGTGAATAATTCCCTCAAGACTATTCTGCAGCGAATGATCAATTCTACCAAGTCGAATTGGCATTTGATGTTGTACTCTGCATTATGGGCCTATTGAACGTTTGTAAAAACTGCTACCAGTTTCTCACCTTTTCAACTTGTTTATGGGCTGGAAGCAGTCTTGCCAATAGAGTTCCAGATTCCATCTCTAAAGTTGGCAGTAGAGTTATTGCCAAACACTTCACCTCTTAAGGAACGCTTATTATATCTCGAGCAACTCGATGAGAAACGCCATGATGCAACCTTGGCCAACGAGGCTCATAAGCAACGAGTCAAGTGTCAATATTATTATTCCGTTCATCCTTGGATTTTCTCTGAAGGTGACCTTGTCCTGGTCTACGACCAAGATAAGGATCCCCTCGGGGCAGGCAAGTTCAAACCCATGTGGTTCAGACCTTTCATAGTGAAGGAAGTCTTATCGTCTGGTTGATTTTGAGGGAAATACTTTGGCGGAGCCTAGAAATGGGCTCTACCTCAAGAAGTATTACTCGTAGGTGGGTTGCCTTGGGTGACTTCTTGTACATCTGTATAGTTCTTATATAGTTATTTTTTGTCTTTTTGTTTTATGGACGTGTCATTATTTATGTCATCTTTTTCACTGTGGCAGTTGTCAAGTGAATCAGAGGTGTTCGTTGGGTTCGCAAACGATGCTAGCTGACACACTTGGAGGCTTGCTTCCGCATCTTGGGTAATTTTCATGCCTCAAGGCCAGTTGATATCTTCTGTAGGTATCTGTCTAGGTGACGCCACAAACAATGTCGTCGAGTACAGCACAGTGATAGAGTTGCTTCATGATGCTCTGTTGCATGGTATCTCTCACCTCCGGGTTTACTTATATGCACAAGTGTTTGTGTCCCACTTAAATGGGGTTTACTACGTTTATGATCCTACTTTACACCGACAATTCCTTAGGGTACGTCTCTTAGAACGTTGCTTTGATTACATTACATATATCCATGTTCCTAGGAGATTAAATCAAATAACAGATAATCTAGCTAATCAAGTATTATATTGGCATATTGCACACACATACATAGGTACATACATTTGTAAAAAATGTGATCCATAAGACATAAAAGATGTAAATACATACATAC
>JASDQU010102449.1:47475-61700 GCA_032191745.1 Picea mariana
CAAAAAATGCCAGAGCACATCCGTGGGCGTGAACGCCTAAAAAATACATATCCAGTATATATTACAGGGCTTATACCCTAAAAAATATACAAAAAGACTACCCACGACACATAAGTGGTCCATCCTAGCTAAGCACGGGGCCTGTTGGCCCTGCCATAGTGAACAACGACGTTTGCCAAACGCCGGAAGAGTTGGACCCAGGTCCGTGGCACCCCAACTACATGAGGCTGCATCAATGGCGGGAGATCCTCGATCTTGGCCATGGGAACTGCACGAGTGAGCGCGGTGAGGTTCCACTCCACCCGTCTCAAAACTCTCTTAGCCTCTCCAGCTAGAGGTCCCCCTGTTGTTGCTGTTGTTGGTCCGGTGGCTGTTGCTGGTACTGCCTCTGGTCGAGGACACCACCTGGTCCTCGAGAAGTCTGCTGGACGCAATGGTCCCACATCTATACATAACAGATACATAGTTGTCAGATACTCTGATACACATAAAAATTATATATATAAAAAGAAATTAAAAATTAAATAACTTTAAAAGAAAACATACCTATCTCTCCTCGCTCCTCTCCAGGAGGTACAGGCATGTCCGGATCCCTAGAAAAGTTGATTCCAACATAGGGGTATTCCTCTATTTTTGAATCTGCCATGCCCACCAGTAAAAAAATGTATCATTGAAGGCCTCTATGGTCCTTCCCCCTCCCTGTCACAATAATAATGTCACCCACCTACACACTGTTGGGAAGGAGGCCACATGCCCCTGTACTATCTCTCGTGGACTCATGATGGGTACCCTCACGAAGAAGAACGAGCATAAAATGGTACCAAACATGGAGTTTTTGTTACTTCGCCCATGACATTCTGTAACTTGTCTCTTCATGCAGTCAAGCATGGTCGTGCTCCAGTCAAACACTCATGCAGTTAAGCACTGCACCACACAATACATGTGCACCCAGGAGGCCCGATGTAAGGTCGTGGATCCAGTGAGCCACCCAATGAGTAAAACTATCACTTTCAGTGATAGGTTGGTGATCTTGTGGATTGGCACCTGAGAACCTAATTTCTCAGTGTCGGCCTCGCAATGTAGTCCGATCAGCTCGACGATGTTGTGGGGCCCGGGGGGAAATGAACGTAAGTTGACTGGTTCCCCTCTCCTTGAGAGGCCAGTCAGAAAGTATATATCCTCAGTTGTTGGAGTCAACGACTTCCCCTCGAGCATAAACGCCTCTGCGTCGGGGTGCCAATAATCCACCAAGGCATTCAACAGCCTATGTTGTGCCCTCATGAGTGGACACTGGAAGAACTTCCATAACCCACATTGTTTCAATGTGGCGACAACAACATGGTCCTCTTCGACCAAGATATCAATGTCTTCATGCTCACTCTCTCTCAAGTGGACATTCATCCTGTCAAATGACAAGTTCATGGAGGGAGTTAGCTCTTGTATTTTCATTTTTCTATGTTATTGAGGGTGTACGCAGGCTGTCTTGGACACAGTCGCATAAGCACGTGGGCAGATTGTTTTCTGCCCGCGGGCTGTCCTTAGACAACCCGTGTACACGTAGGGCCGCCCTTTTTTAGGAGGGCGCCCCCCCAAAAAAAACTAAAAGAAAAACACAAATGAAGTATGGAAATGCAAGAGGGGTTGGTTTGTACTTACTTGGTCCGAGCGAAAGTTTGTTTTGTCCTCTGAAGCTCTCGGAATCAACTCTTTTAGCAAAGGGGTCTCTTTCACTTTTTGGTTAATTCTCAATTTGTAATGGTGAAAATGAGTTGTCAGCTTCTATTTATAGACTTTTTTGTCCATTTTGCCACTTTTTTGAACCCTTTTGTCGTTTTTTCTGGCTTGAAAATCATTTAGCATGGTTCTTGAGTTTCTTATTGGATTTTACGATGAACTTCACTTTTGGTTTGGAAAACGTTTTGGGAGATGGGTTAATTTTAAAGGTCCTTTGGTAAAAGTCGTTTTTCCAACTTTTGCATTTAAGTTAGGATTCCACCTCCACTTTTTGCACCTCGATGTCTTTTCCTCTTTTCCATAGGATCAATCCCACTGAACTGCGACATATAACCATCATTTCTACTTTAGAAGTGTCGTAATTTAGTGGTAGAGCCTACCTTTACATGGATTCCCTAGGTAGATCCTGGTTTCATTTTGGCATACATGCCGTCATCAATGATTTTAGGCTCGAGAGTCCTTTTAGTCCTGTCATGATTACGAGATTGAGCCTCATACGTCTGATGTGTCATCACTCTTGGCCTCACCCTCAGGAGTCCCATAAAATGAGTCTTATTTTAAACCCTTTTCAGACTCTCTAAACATGAAAATATTGTCGAGCGAGCTTGTTGTCCTTCATGCTCGCCAAACTAAAATTTGAAGGCACATCTGTCTGTCAGTAATTTACCCCTTTTTTGGTCCAGATGGTCAATTTTACAAACAAAGGTATACTCTAGGGACTTTGGTTCGCTAGAAGAGTATTCTCAGGTATAAGTTTAACCCTTTTTCGGGCCTGAGGGACTAAATTTATGAAAAAGGAACCCCCACAGAGTCCATAGTTAAGCTCTTTTCAGACTCCCTAAAATTGAAAAGATTGTCGAGTGATATTGTTCCTTCACACTCGTTAAATTGGTCCAAAAGAACATATTATACAGAGTCCATAGTTAAGCTCTTTTCAGACTCCTTAAAATTGAAAAGATCGTCGAGTGACCTTGTTCCTTCACACTTGTTAATTGGTCTAGAAGAACATATTATACAGAGTCCATAGTTAACCTCTTTTCAGACTCCTTAAAATTGAGAAGATTGTCGAGTGATCTTGTTTGTGTCACACTCGTTGAAATGGTTCTGAATAGACGTCTTTTCGGTGCAAGTTTACCCCTACCGACTAGACTATTTTTAAAAAAGGTACCCCATTGGAGTCTTCTTTTACATTTTTTCAGACTCTCTAAACGTGAAAAAACCACTGAGATTACCTTCTTTGGGCTCGTGAAAAATACATTGAAGGGGGTTTCATCATGTCTTGCTAATCACATTTTCATCTGTGCATATTTGGCCTAATTTCGGCTCCATGTCGCTCTCAACTAAACCTTTGAAGCATGCCTTATACGCAAGCCTTGTAGCACTTTGCCTCTACGTCTTGACACCTTGACCCATGGAGGAATTTTCCCTGAGTGTCCTTTTCATGCACATGTCTCCTTGCTATGAGAATTAGTATGTTCCTTGCACTTTGAACTAGTATGATTGAGACACTCGTTCCGCCTTTGTAACGTAGCATTCTTTTATTCTTTTTCAAGCTCTTTAAAAATATTAAAAAAGACAAAAAAATAAAAAATACCCCAAAAAGAGGACGAGAAAAATATTTTCTTTTTATGGAAGCACAATGAGTCACCCTTGGACAAAGCACATCCCTTTGTTTGTTCGCCAAGCTTTTGGATTTAATATTACCTTAGGAAGTTTTTCTCTCTACATAGAGTTGTGTCCTCCTCCATTTTGTTATCCTTCCAAACACATGGAGAGTTTGTGTTGCCTCCTGCATCGTGAAATTATGTCAATGTCATGTTGCTTGAGTCTGATCATCTGTCATGTTCTTTTCCAAGAGAAGTTTTACTCAGTCAGAGTAGGCCCTTCTGCATTTTGTCTCTTGACCTCATGTCCAGCCATCTCGAAAGTCTAATCAAATCCTTGCTCAAAATCAATGAAGTTCTCTGCCTGATCACCGAGATCCTCTTGTCTGCTCCCAACGAGCCGTCAAAAACCTTTGGGTAATTAAGTTGTACACTTACATTACACTCCTACCCAAGTTTTGAATATCTTGAATTTGTTTCTCAAGCTCTGAAGGCCTCATCTTCAGCCATTAAGCATCGTTGGATTCTTGAATATGGATACTATACATGTATATCTTTGATTTCAAGATGTAGATCCATTGTGTATTTCTCGCGGATACACTTTATATAGTTATATGACATGGATCTGCAGTGTATTTGATTGGAATCCATGATTTATTCCATCCCGAGCATGGGAACACCCGCCTTAGTGAGACAATTGTTATTTTTGCAGATGGCACCTCCCAAACTCTGGTCCCGGGCTCACTTGCTTCGTACACTGGTGAAGATTTTGTAATGTATTTTGGCCATCATATGCTCTTCTGACCTCACACATTAGGGGGCATCTATTATAACCCTAAATTGCTCCATACAATCATACTTGACATTTGGCCCTCTTACTTGCTATTTTTTCCAAGCCATCGCTGAGCAACTCTTCTTAAAAACATTATTTTTGAAGATGTACACTCCATGAAACACTATTGCCCACATACACTCACCCAATGCACCACTACATCCCATGTACATACGCTTTCTGCACCATTACAACCTGCGTATACTTGCAAAAGTTGCAAAAATTAAAAGGTTGCAAGGAATTTGTTGAGATTACGGGCTATTGGGTAGTTTCCCAACTGATCCACCGCCTATAGCCCGTCACCCAACTGAATAACCAACATTTTGTCATATAAAAGGAGGTGTTGGGGTCTCATTCCAAATCCAAGCATAAGAATAGTGAAACTTTGCTCATTTCACATCCCCTCCTTGCCCCAAATAATTGCAGCCACCTTGTGAGATTTGCATCAAAATTTCCCATTTTCCCCTTTTTCCTCCATCATAAGGCTATTCCATTTCCCTAGAGAGAGGTTGAGAGGAGAAAGATATGCGGAGGTGCAGTTGGAGCTTAGTGAATAGGAGCCCATACCAGGTTCGTGGAGAAGTTGCTGACCTTTGTTGTAAGTAAACATTGTGATATCAATAAAAGAAATACTTTTCCTGTCCCGAAATATGATGTGTCAGATGTCTTCATTTTCTTTATGCCTTATTCTAACATATAACCCATGATTTATATATGAGATGCATGTTTGTAGTTTCATGTTTATTTATTTGTGAATGTAGGTCAACCTTGGGAGGAGGCTTGTAGTCAGCAAAACTATCGAATGCAAGAGGATTGACACCAGACGCGGAGTAAAAGGTAAAGTTACCTGATATTTTCACTTTGTCTTTCATGTATGAATTTGGGATATGTTCGGGGTAGTTAGAAAGGTAGGAGACTTTTAGACGGTAAGATATGCCTTCATGTTGAACCCTAGAGTAGTCCATAGGGGGGGTTTTCCCACTATAACACTAACTTCTCGTCCAACTACTGATCCCAACCACTTATGGTCTATTAAATTCACTAAATATGGCCATGAAGATTCATTTATTGAGTGTCCAAGTGATCCAATCTACAAGTATAAGTAGAGGAAGTGGCCATATTTTTTGGGGATTTGGTATGAGGGGATTTATAGGACCCCACCAGAGGTGAGCTCACTGACAAAGGTTATCGGGTCTTGAGACTAAGGGAGTGTCAAGTGGTATATCTATATGATATATGTGTGAGGTCCAACAGTAGTACTCGGTCCAATGTATTAGGGAACTAACCAGGGAGGCTCAACTATGCCCTTAACCATACTACTAGACTACCCAGATACTAAAGAGTGATCTTCCCGAGTGTTATTATTAGTGTATTATAGCAACAAGACAATTGATTATCTTATCTAAAGGTAGTTCCAGGTTTAACTAAGGGACTTCTTATATACCTGAGGGTATGTGGAAGTGATATTCCATATACAAGTACTATTTGTTGTGGTACTACTCGAAGGGGCACCAACAGGTGTTACAAGGTTTTCCACCAATATAATTCCACTTGTATTTCCTACGTGTATTCTTCCTCAACCATAGTTTTCCCATATAAAAATAGGTCAATGTATTATTTAAAGACACTAGAACACATCTCTAAAAATAAATTTCAAAAATTTAGGAGCTTGTTGGCCCAAGAAAAAGATCTTAAAATCACTGGAAAATAACTTTTTCAAGGTAGGGTTTAAGAATGAAAATGTAAAAAGAGCATAACTTCTATTATACTTCTTGGATTGGCTATTATGACACCAATTATGAAATTCCATGGCTTCTCTGGATCGTCTGGCACTAGTTTGATTAAAATCTGTGCAGTTTATCAAAAGATATCAAATCAGTGAACTTCACAACCATCACCAGGAAAAACCCTAAAAAAAGGATGATTTTAAATGAGCAAAAACTCCATTTTTCGGACTTTGTTTTGGACGATTTTTTTAATTTGGGAATTTTTTCAAGAGAAATTCAGATCTATGGCTATTTTATTCAGTTTTTTCACAAAAAATTTTAGAAATTGATCTGAACATTGTCATCCTATTTTTCTATCAAAAATTGCAAAAAGAGAAAAACAAATCTCCCTTTTTTGGCCCAAGAAAGAGCTCTAATACCAATTTTAATGTAATTAACCCCAAAATTTTAGAGCAATCACATAAAATGCAGTTTAAAATAAGGAACACAAGATAAAATAGATAAACCCTGAGAAAAATATGTTGATAATAAAACAAATAGAGAGCTATGTTCACTTGCCTCTTCAAGGGGGCAATCTCCTATAGCAAAGGTCCAAATACAATAACAATTCTTGAAAAAACATTACACAACCTTCTACTACCTACAAATCCACTTATAATGAGGGCCTAGTCACTAATTTGGGCCTTATTAAATAAGAGGACCCTTTTTACAATGAGTGATTATTAACTAACTATTTAATGGGATTTATTCAAGGAAGGTGGCCTCATACATCAATAAAGTATCTTAAGTAAGAGGGTTAGGGTAGGACCCTAACAGACTAAGTTACTAAAAGTATTTAAACCAAACCCCTAGAATAGAGGTGTTAATGTTTATAGGGGAAGGTTTGTTGGAATCAAGGTATAAGTGAACCCTTAGAGACTAGCACGAGTTGTCGCATATCACATAGCAAAGATGACTGATTGAGATTGAGAAAATATTGGATGAGGAAGCCAATGAGGATGGTACCCAACAATTTCCATATTTAAAGCATAATGGTAAGGCTGGACTAGAAAAAATCTATATTTCTCCAAGAGTAAGGGCCAAAAAATAGGTTAAGGGATTATAAATGACAACTCATAGGGTAAATAGAATCAATTGATATAAATTCCAAACTGGGACGAGGGCGACTTCAAAAGGAATATGAGATATGTCAAGATTAAAGGGGGTATTGAAACATATATAATCCAAGGTATATAGGGGTGACTCAATGTAGGATTCTCCAAATAAGGGTGATTAGGGTTGTTGCCATAAAGATATCGTGTAACATAGTGGTTCCAAAGGAGCACAATGAAAATTTCCTAAAAGAATGAAAAAATATGGACATGTTTCAAATAAAGAGACATATGCCCCAAAAAATTCAACCAAGTAGATCAATCTAGTATAGTCACTACTACATATGAGGTCAATATTCGACGAAATATTATGATGATAAGGATAAAATTAATCGTATCATCACAAATTACTACATAATTATTAAAATTTTAATCCATTTTTTTTGGGCATCCTAACGCGTGTCATACTTTCAACAAACTTCTAGTTCCATTGATCTTGTGATGATATTTCATTGATATAGCTACACACTTTCGTTGATCTAGAGACAAACTTTTGTCTATCTAGAGATGAAAGATAGTCAACATAGCGACGAACTTGCGTCGGTCTTGCGACTCACCTAGAAAATGCCAAATAACCCGTTTGAAAATGGTTTAATAGTCATTGACTTGGTCAACTTTTACATAGTCAACATTCGTTAGAAGTATGATGGAGGTGAGTGATTTCAACTATTTTTTTGTAAGTGAAATAGGTATAAAAGTGTTTTCCAGTCATCGTTCGATGCATGAAATATAAGTCTTTTTTCTATGCACTACTTGTTTCATATTCAATTCTATATCTGCATAGCTCGGAATTTGTACTTTGAAGGTTAAAATTTTTTAATATTTCTTTGTCTCCTTTTAAATACCCACATTGGTTCCCTAACCCTTAGACCCTCTTTTATTTGGGGACACAAATTGTTGCCTAGGAAATATATATGAATATGTCTACTCATTTCGATTTAATGACTATACAATTTGTCTTGGTCTAGTTCTCTTTTATTGTTTGATTTTCCTACTTGCTTATAGTGAAGCTTTGAAGCTTATGTAGTAAAAATGTATGGTTTTGATTTTTTGAGTAATCGTTGACTAATATGATAAAGCTTTAATAAAACTATGATGACAATGTCTTAATTCTATAGGACATATGGGGTCAATATTCGATGACATTTGTACTGTAAGAATATATTTGTATATTGTACATATATTTCTTTAGTGTATTTTGTTGTAATAAGAAATCCCAATGCCAAACATTATATATGAAGAGAATAGAATTATGCTTGTTAGGTTAATGACAACATTGGAGGCACAATGTGATGGGAAAAATTATTGCAGTGGAAGCACAAAGGCAACACAAAGGCCCTACAAGGTGACCTCTCTGGAAACCTTCTTAAAGGTGTATTTTGAGAAGAAAAAGGAAGATAAGGACCTGTCGTGTGAACTTTACCAACACAACCTCCTTATGGATTTTGACACAAAATGGAATCCAATTCCTTTTGTGGGAGACATACAAATCAGGGCCTTTACATCATTTATAAGCAACCATGTCCAGTGGAAGAATGACCTGGATGTTTCCTAGCATAATGAGAACTACAACCTTTGGATCTAAAAGGAATTCCTTGAGCCCAAGGTTTTTCTTATATCACACTATGCATGGGTTAATTCTCAGACACATGCATCCTTCATGACTATCAACGTACAAGAGGCCATCCGTGATTGCATCCAACACATAGAATATTTTATGCAAGATGCCTTACAGGGAAGTATACAGAGATGGGAACAAGCCATAATGGGGATGAGGTAGAGAGATTCCTTCAATTATCACAGTTTTACAGTGGCACTGAAAATGGTAAGAGGGTACATTCACTGCATGAATACCTGTGGAAACAAATGGGTAGGGTTGAGATTTTTCTACCCTTTAATTTCGTTTCCCTCACCTGAGTACCAAAAGGATTATGACCTATGAAAAAAGGAGGAAGAAGGATGCTGGAAAATAATTGCAGAAAACGGGGGGTACTACACAACATTTTACAAGGGAAACTTAGACTTCATCCTCAACAATCTTCGTTACAATGCCTCCCATGTAGATTAAGACTGATCAAATGTTAAAGTGTTTGAACCAGAGATAGAGTTACTTACAACCATGACCAAGACATTCCATATTTCTAGCAATGAGCACAATATTAGAAGAGCCCTAAACTCATCATCAAAGTCCACTTTTACAGAACTTATCTTATGATTAACCATATTAAGTTCATTGAAATGATCTGCAACAAACCCACCTTCTAACATCTTCATATTAAATAATCTCTTCATTAGAAATACCTTATTGGATGCCGAGGGTTTTTCGTACAGTTTAGCCAATGCTTCCATCGGCTCCTTCATTGTCTTTTCTTTTGAAATATTGAAATCCAATGACGCTGTCAGGCTCAGTCATATCGTTCCTAGTGCGTTTATGTCAAGAACATCCCATTCTTCATCCTTCATGGTCATCGATTTTTTTTCTACTCCGCCTAATGGTAGGAATAGATCCTTCTGATATAGATAATATTCCATCTACATCTAGCATAACTGGTAGTTTTGGCCATTAAATTTCTCGACCCTAAACCTTACATCTTTCACCATTGCTCCCACTCAAACTAGGAACCCTCTTTTCCTGCTAGTTACCTTTCACTCTGATACTAGTTTTTAGAAAAACATGATCAAAGAGAAATAAAATAAAACAAATGTGGAAATAAAAAAATAGAAGATACACAATACAACAGAGACACGTTTATGCATGGTTTACCCAGTGTGGGCTATGTCCACCAGAGAAATTTCCAGGTCCTTCCTTTTTATTATCCAACAAAATGAAGGGATACAAACTACAACACACCCTTTGTAACTTCCTCTTCTTTCTCTCAGAGTCTCCTCTCTCATAATACAATATTACCGATAATACACAACCACAATACAATTCCTTCATAAAAAGAGGTTTTCCTTCTAGGGAAAAAAACCCTAACATAATATCTACCATCATATATGTGACTTAATGATGAACGATCAAGATTGACTACGAAATTACAATACACATTTACAAGGAAATGTTTTCCTCAGGGGCTTCGCCCCCTGACCCCCCAACCGGGGGGATGAGCCCCCCCGAACCCCACAGGGGGGGTAAGCCCCCCTTGCAACCCCCCACATGGAGGGTTGTACAATATTCATGGGGTATAAACACGACTTCAAACAAATATCTATGATAATCAGGCTCCGCAACCAACAATAGGAGATACGCTAAGGATGTATGTAATGGATAAACCATCCAAATGGGAGGATTATTTTTACTTGGTAGAATTTTCTTACAACAATGGGTACTAAGAATCCCTGAAAATGAGCCCATTTGAGGCACTTTATGGCAGAAAATGCAACACACTAGTGAGCTAGGACAACCCAACAGACCGCGTAGTGGTTGGGCCAGAAATACTCAAGGAAATGGAGGAGCAGATGATAAAAATAAAAAAGAATTTAAAGACTGCCCAAGACAGGAAGAAAATCTATGTTGATAAGGGCATAAATCACAATGAATTTAATGTGGGTGATCATGTGTTCCTGAAAGTAAAGGCCAACAGAAGTTCCCTGAAGTTGGAAAATTGTTCAAAGTTGGCAGTTCATTTTTGCTGGCCATTTGAAATCCTAGAAAGGATTGGGCTTGTAGCATACATGTTTGCATTGCCTGCATCAATAGGAATTCATAATGTATTCCATGTATCATTACATAAAAAGTATTTGTCTGATATTAATCATGTCTTTGATTGGAATGTGATTCAGGTGGAGCAAGAAGGTGGTTTTCAAGTGCATCTGGTGTGCATATTGGATCGGAAGATCAAGCAGCTCCATAATCGAGCCAAAGGAGTAGTAAAGGTCAAATGGACCTAGTACGGTCCTGAGAATACAACTTGGGAGCATAAGGATGCTATGCGGACATAATACCCACATCTTTTTGAAAACTTTTGAAAATTTGGTTGTATATGTGTATATAATGCATTGACGACAGTGCATAAATAAGGGAGAGGGGAGTGTAATACCCCTAGGCTGAACCCCAATTGTACATATAAATGTAATTGTACTTTACATATAAGCTGGTGAGCTGAAGAAAAAATATATTGGCTGGTTCTACGCACTTGGAGTTAGTTCACGTGAATCTCATATCAAAAGAATATGCGCAGTTTAAAAAGAATATAGCGTGCAATTTAATGCAGTTTGGTGCGCACCTGTGTAAGTGCGTGGGGATGGAACACTAAAGAGGAATAGTTTGAAGTATACAACGCATACTGGTGTAAGTGTGCCAGGATAAAACACTAAAAGAAGAGCCTTCCAGGATGGCACACATTCTAGGACTTCGCACTCATCGATTTAGTGCACAATTTTGGAGATAGGAGAGCCTTTTGTAGAAATGTCAGGTTATAACATGCACCTGTGTAAGTGTGTGAGGGTGGCACACTGAAAGAAGAGTGTGTGCATCCCATAAATTTCATGCGCACTGGTTTAGTGTGCGAACTTTGTGTTTTTAAGGCTGGTAATCCTGGTTGCAAAATGACCAATAATTATGTATTGGGAATGTAAATGTATTCACATGCAAATATAATGAAACCATTATAGTTTTGGCCATTAAATTTCTCAACCCTAAACCTTAAATCTTTTACCCTTTCTCCCACTCAAACCAGGAACCCTCTTTTCCTGTGAGTTACCTTTCACTTTGATACCAATTTTTAGAAAAACAGAATGAAAGAGCAATAAAATAAAACAAATGCGAAAATAAAACACAAAAGATACACAATACAATAGAGACACAGATATGCATGGTTCACCCAGCGTGGGCTACATCCACCAGAGAAATTTCCAGGTCCTTCCTTTTTATTATCCATCAAAATGAAAGGATACAACCTACAACACACCCTTTGTAACTTCCTCTTCTTTCTCTTAGAGTCTCCTCTCTCATAATACAATATTCCCGATAATACACAACCACAATACAATTCCCTCATAAAAAGAGGTTTTCCTTCTAGGGAAAAAAACCCTAACATAATCTCTACCGTCATATATGTGACTTAATGATGAACGGTCAATATTGACTATGAAATTACAATATACATTTACAAGGAAATTTTTTCTTCAAGGGCTTCGCCCCCTGACCCCCCAATCGGGGGGCTGAGCTCCCCCGAAGCCCCGTGTGGAGGGGTGTACAATATTCATGGGGTGTAAACAGGACTTCAAACAAAGACCTCTGAATCAGGAATATAATTAGGCTCTGCAACCAACAATAGAAGATATGCTAAGGATGTATGTGATGGATAAACCATCCAAATGGGAGGATTATTTTCACTTGGTAGAATTTTATTACAACAATGGGTAATAAGCATCCCTGAAAATGAGCCCATTTAAGGCACTTTATGGAAGAAAATTCAACACACCAGTGAGTTGGGACAACCCGACAGACCGCGTAGTGGTTGGGCCAGAACTACTCAAGGAAATGGAGGAGCAGATGATAAAATAAAAAAGAATTTAAAGGCTGCCCAGGACAGGAAGAAAAGCTATGCTGACAAGGGCATAACTCACAATGAATTTAATGTGGGTGATCACGTGTTCCTGAAAGTAAAGGCCAACAGAAGTTCCCTGAAGTTGGAAAATTGCTCAAAGTTGGCAGTTCATTTTTGTGGGACATTTGAAATCATAGAAAGTATTGGGCATGTAGCATACATTTTTGCATTGTCTGCATCAATGGGAATTCATAATGTATTTGATGTATCATTACTTAAAATTTATATGTCTGATACTAATCATGTCATTGATTGGAATGTGATTCAGGTGGAGCAATAAGGTGGTTTTCAAGTGCATCTGGTGTGCATATTGGATTGTAAGATTGAGCAACTCCAGAATTGAGCTAAAGGTCTAGTAAAGGTCCAATGGACCTGGTACGTTCCTGAGGATGCAACTTGGGAGCATAAGGATGCTATGCAGACATAATACCTGCATCATTTTGAAAACTTTTGAAAATTTGGTTGTACATGTGTATATAATGCACTGGCGACAATGCATAAATAAGGGACAGGGGAGTGTAATACCCCTAGGTTGAACCCCAATTGTACACATAAATGTAATTTTACTTTACATATAAGCTGGTGAGATGAAGAAAAAAGATATTGGTTGGTTCTATGCACTTGGAGTCATTGCACGTGAATCTAATATCAAAAGAATGTACATAGTTTAAAAATAATATAGAGTGCAGTTTAATGCAGTTTGGTGCGCACCTGTGTAAGTGCATGGGGATGGCACACTAAAGAGGAATAGTTTGAAGTATACAACGCACACCGGTGTAAGTGTGCCAGGATGGCACACTAAAAGAAGAGCCTTCCAGGATGGCACACATTCCAGAACTTTGCACTCATCAGCTTAATGCACAATTTTGGAGATAAGAGAGCCTTTTGTAGAAATGTCATCTTATAACGTGAACCTGTGTAAGTGTGTGAGGGTGGCACACTGAAAGAAGAGTGTGTGCATCCCAGAAATTTCACGCGCACAGGTTTAGTGTGCGATCTTTGTGTTTTTAACGCTAGTAATCCTGGATGCAAAAGGACCAATACTTATGTATTGGGATTGTAAATGTAATCACATGCAATGAAACCAATATAGTTTTGGCCATTAAATTTCTCGACCCTAAACCTTTCGTCTTTCACCATTGCTCCCACTCAAACCAGGAACCCTCTTTTCCTGCGAATTACCTTTCACTCTAATACCAGTTTTTAGAAAAACAAGATTGAAGAGAACTAAAATAAAACAAATGCAGAAATAAAACACAAAAGATACACAATACAATAGAGACACATATATGCATGGTTCACCCAGTGTGGGCTACGTCCACCAGAGAAATTTCCAGGTCCTTCATTTTTATTATCCATCAAAATGAAAGGATACAACCTACAACACACCCTTTGTAACTTCCTCTTCTTTCTCTTAGAGTCTCCTCTCTCATAATACAATATTCCCGATAATACACAACCGCAATACAATTCCCTCATAAAAAGAGGTTCCCCTTCTAGGGAAAAAAACCATAACATAATCTCTACCGTCATATATGTGACTTAATGATGAATGGTCAAGATTGACTATGAAATTACAATATACATTTACAAAGAAATTTTTTTTTCCGGGGCTTCGCCCCCTG
>JASDQU010102449.1:61743-73682 GCA_032191745.1 Picea mariana
GTACAATATTAATGGGGTATAAACACGACTTCAATCAAATACCTCTGAATCAGGAAGATAATCAGGCTCCACAAACAAGAATAGAAGATATGCTAAGGATGTACATGTGATGGATAAAGCATCCAAATGGGAGGATTATTTTCACTTGGTAGAATTTTCTTACAAAAATGGGTACTAAGAATCCCGGAAAATGATCCCATTTGAGGCACTTTATGGCAGAAAATGCAACACACCAGTGAGCTAGGACAACCCAACAGACCACGCAGTGGTTGGGCCATAACTACTCAGGGAAATGGAGGAGCAGATGATAAAAATAAAAAAGAATTTAAAGGCTGCCCAGGACAGGAAGAAAATCTATGCTGATAAGGGCATAACTCACAATGAATTTAATGTGGGTGATCACGTGTTCCTGAAAGTAAAGGCCAACAGAAGTGCCCTGAAGTTGGAAAATTTCTCAAAGTTGGCAGTTCATTTTTGTGGGCCATTTGAAATCCTAGAAAGGATTGGGCCTATAACATACATGTTTGCATTTCCTTCATCAATGGGAATTCATAATGTATTCCATTTATCATTACTTAAAAGGTATGTGTCTTATACTAATCATGTCATTGATTGGAACGTGATTCAGGTGGAGCAAGAAGGTGGTTTTCAAGTGCATTTGGTGTGCATATTGGATTGGGAGATCAAGCAGCTCCAGAATTGAGCCAAAGGGCTAGTAAAGGTCCAATGGACCTGGTATGGTCCTGAGGATGCAACTTGGGAGCATAAGGATGCTATGCGGACAGAATACCCGCATCTTTTGGAAAACTTTTGAAAATTTGGTTGTATATGTCTATATAATGCACTAACAACAATGCATAAATAAGGGGGAGGTGAGTGTAATACCCCTAGGTTGAACCCCAATTATACATATAAATGTAATTGTACTTTACATATAAGCTGGTGAGCTAAAGAAAAAAGATATTGGTTGGTTCTATGCACTTGGAGTCAGTGCACGTGAATCTCATATCAAAAGAATGTGCGCAGGTTAAAAAGAATATAGCATGCAGTTTGGTGCGCACATGTGTAAGTGCATGGGGATGGCACTCTAAAGAGGAATAGTTTGAAGTATACAACGCGCACCGGTGTAAGTGTGCCAGGATGGCACACTAAAATAAGAGCCTTCCAAGATGGCACACATTCCAGGACTCTACACTCATCGACTTAGTGCACAATTTTGGAGATAAGAGAGCCTTTTGTAGAAATGTTAGGTTATAACGTGCACTTGTGTAAGTGTGTGAGGGTGGCACATTGAAAGAAGAGTTTGTGCATTCCAGAAATTCTGCGCGCACTGGTTTAGTGTGATATCTTTGTGTTTTTAAGGCTGGTAATCCTAGATGCAAAAAGACCAATAATTATGTATTGGGAATGTAAATGTAATCACATGCAAATATAATGAAACCATTATAATTTTGGCCATTAAATTTCTCGACCCTAAACCTTATTTCTTTCACCATTTCTCCCACCCAAACCAGGAACCCTCTTTTCCTGTGAGTTACCTTTCACTCTAATACCAGTTTTTAGAAAAAAAGGATTGAAGAGCAATAAAATAAAACAAATGCGGAAATAAAACACAGAATATACATAATACAATAGAGACACAGATATGCATGGTTCACCCAGTGTGGGCTACGTCCACCAGAGAAATTTCCATGTCCTTCCTTTTCATTATCCAACAAAATGAAGGGATACAACCTACAACACACCCTTTTTAACTTCCTCTTCTTTCTCTCAGAGTTTCCTCTCTCTTAATACAATATTCCCGATAATACACAACCACAATACAATTCCCTCATAAAAAGAGGTTTTCCTTCTAGGGAAAAAAACCATAACATAATCTCTACTGTCATATATGTGACTTAATGGTGAATGGTCAAGATTGACTATGAAATTACAATATACATTTATAAGGAAATTTTTTCTTCAGGGGCTTCACCCCCTGACCCCCCAGTCAGGGGGATGAGCCCCCCCAAACCTCACAAGGGGGGTAAGCCCCCCTTGCAACCCCCCGTGTGAAGGGGTGTACAATATTCATGGGGTATAAACACGGCTTCAAACAAAGACCTCTGAATCAAGAAGATAATCAGGCTCCGCAACCAACAATAGAAGATATGCTAAGGATGTATGTGATGGATAAACCATCCAAATGGGAGGATTATTTTCACTTGGTATAATTTTATTACAACAATGGGTACTAAGAATCCCTGAAAATGAGCCCATTTGAGGCACTTTATGGCAGAAAATGCAACACACCAGTGAGCTGGGACAACCCAACGAATCACGCAGTGGTTGGGCCAGAACTACTCAGGGAAATGGAGGAGCATATGATAAAAATAAAAAATAATTTAAAGGTTTCCCATGATAGGAAGAAAAGCTATGTTGATAAGGGCGTAACTCACAATGAATTTAATGTGGGTGATCACGTGTTCCTGTAAGTAAAGGCCAACAAAAGTTCCCTGAAGTTGGAAAATTGCTCAAAGTTGGCAGTTCATTTTTGTGGGCCATTTGAAATCCTAGAAAGGATTGGGCCTGTAGAATACATGTTTGAATTGTTGCATCAATGAGAATTCATAATGCATTCCATGTATCATTACTTAAAAGGTATGTGTCTGATACTAATCATGTCATTGATTGGAATGTGATTTAGGTGGAGCAAGAAGGTGGTTTTCAAGTGCATCTGGTGTGCATATTGGATCGGAAAATCAAGCAGCTCCAGAATCGAGCCAAAGGGCTAGTAAAGGTCCAATGGACCTGGTACGATCCTGAGGATGCCACTTGGGAGCATAAGGATGCTATGCAGATAGAATAGCCGCATATTTTTGAAAAATTTTGAAAATTTGGTTGTATATGTGTATATAAATCACTGACAATAGTGCATAAATAAGGTGGAGGGGAGCGTAATACCCATAGGTTGAAACCCAATTGTACATATAAATGTAATTGTACTTTACATATAAGCTGGTGAGCTGAAGAAAAAAGATATTGGTTGGTTCTACGCACTTGGAGTCAGTGCACGTGAATCTCGTATCAAAAGAATGTGCGCAGTTAAAAAAGAATATAGCTTTCAGTTTAATGCAGTTTGGTGCGCACCTGTGTAAGTGCATGGGAATGACACACTAAAGAGGAATAGTTTGAAGTATGCAACACGCACCAGTGTAAGTGTTCCAGGTGTAAGTGTTCCAGGATGACACATTAAAAGAAGAGCCTTCCAGGATGGCACACATTCCAGGACTCTACACTCATCGAATTAGTGCACAATTTTGGAGATAGGAGAGCCTTTTGTAGAAATGTCAGGTTATAACGTGCACCTGTGTAAGTGTGTGAGGGTGGCACATTGAAAGAAGAGTGTGTGCATCCCAGAAATTTCGCGTGCACTGATTTAATGTGCGATCTTTGTGTTTTTAAGGCTGGTAATCCTAGATGCAAAAAGACCAATAATTATGTATTGGGAATGTAAATGTAATCACATGCAAATATAATGAAAACACATCACTTCGACATACCAACCACGTAAAATAGTATGGGGGGCTATAACTCCACTAGTTGAGGTTAAGGGGCTAAGTTAAGGGGGCTTAAACCCAAAGGAATATTATATTAATATTCCTTAAAGTATAAAATAGGAATATTATTTTATCCTAAGTCCGAAGGTGGGGGACATGTGGACCGAAGACAGTTCTCAACATGACAAGTGTCAAGTTGGGAACATGCATCCAAAGAGTTTTGACTTAGTTATCTTTCCTGTCATTGGATGAGGGAGGAAAGGCGGGAATTGTGATTGAACCCGACTGTTACTTTGATCAGTACTCTCTTGTTACTTTGATCAGTACTCTGTTGTTACTGTCGCAAATATTTGTACAGTAATTAGCTTGGAGAGCTAGACTGAAGAGGCGAGTTTTCAAGCCCGTAGGACATTGAATTCTCTCAAGATGAGAGAATTGCAGGGAATTATTTCCCGAGGTGCCAAAATGCAATGACAGGGCTCTGTAAATTAATGTCCAGCCTGTTGTTGAAGCCCTGTAAGGGAAGTGGGGCAGCCGAAGGACTGTTGAGCAGAGAAGGGGCACACTTCTTGTGGTGGGACAGGCATGTGGGGAATGAGGGACTGTAGGTTGTCAGTATGAATTGGCACCTATGACAAAGTTTCTTGTGATCGAGTCACCTGTGATGGAGTTTCTTGTGATCGATTCACCTGTGACAGAGTTTTCCATTGTATGAGATACTTTAGCTTGGCTAGGAAACCTTACCCAAGTGTATTTTATGCCCAGCTAAGGAGAAACCCTCTGCTGAGAGTTATGAGCAGGGCGGTCTAAGGATGGGTGGAACGTGGAAGGTCTGCACACAGTTGGTGTCATTTAATAAAATATAAGTGTCAATTGTGTGTAAATCATGTGTTGTTGTAATAATTATGCATTTTTTTTCATGAGTTTATCCTGTTTATGCTACATGTATATTTATGTTACGATTATGTATATAATTGTACCTTGCAGAGTACTTATGTGTTTTCAATTAGTAATAGAGCAATCTTGTTGGGTTGTTGCTAATGGGGACATTACAAATATGGTATCAGAGTTCAAGAATTTTTTCAAGTGGCATAGCCCAGTAGGTGGTTGGGGATGTTATAGTAGGGTTGAATCATACAAGGTATGATTGAGTGGAACTATGTCAATTGAGACACCCTAGGATGAATCAACAAGTCTTTAAGGTTGGAGAAAATCTAGTCACAAGAGGTTCCTATAGAGGTTCTAGAGATGACATATGCAAGTAGCCAAAGATCATAGATGAGGTGGGAGACAGATTAAATCAATATGTGTTGCTAATTCCAGTGTGTACCTACAAAATAATGAGAGAGAGAAAAGAAGAATAAAAGAGAATTTAAAAAGAGAAATAAAAAGGTGTAAATGTGCAAAGGAATGATCTCAAGATATACGAGTACATTGACTTATTTGTCAGAGGGTCCAAGTCATACGTGAAGGCCATGATGTATGTGTTGAATCCCTACCGTGAGTTCTACAACACCATAACACATGTTTTTAGGTCCAAATAGCCCCTATATTTCATTTGTGCTAAAACATAGGCATAATACCCTCTTTATGAACTAGTGGTACACTCTTCACTAAGAGATTAGGAAGGATTAAGGAGCTTTGAATCATTTGATCCCATAAATATCAACCCAAAATAGATTTGGCCTATCGTGGATGTGTATTGAAGCATCATAAGTGATTATGGACCCAATTATGGGATTTCACCTAAAACAAATTCCTTAGATTTAAAAAAATACCCCAAACAAGTGCCCTGAGGGTCAAAGTGAACCAAGTCAACGACTATGGGTTAGAGACCAAGAGAGAGAAGGAAGCCAAGGATCCTATGAAAGTGCTAGACATGCCTAAGAAGTTATGCAATTAGGTTAAGGTAGGGAGAAATCAAGGAAGGTTCACCACAAAAGGACAGTCTAGAGAGATATTGTTTCATCATTGAATGTGTCACACATAGACACAATACAAAAGAGGGTCACAACATGACCTCCTTGGTGGATAGGCATATGTGAGTCAAAAGTGTGAAATCCACAAAATACACCCTTAATCATCAACCATATTCATTAACCCTTATCCTCAAACCCTTTTCCCTTGATGCCAAACCCTTAATCCTTAACTCATAAGCTCAAGCTGTAAACTTTATTCTTTAAAAATCATACCACTAAACCCCTAATGAACCCTTATTCTTAAAGTGTTAAAATCTTAACTGTAATATTATATATCTAATAAATTCATCCATTTAATGGAAGAGAATACGTTGTAATATACGACCCTCACAATGTCGAATAATATTCAAGTAATGACCTCTCATGGTTGAGGGGAAATAGCTTGAATGTTTGGGAGGTAGATCTTGCACATTCTCCACTAGGGGTTCAAATCCATGATGGGACATGGACCATTGTGATAAGGATGGAAGGGTAGACACACCCAAGGAGTGGGATGCCCCCCCCCCGCCCCTCTCTGTGGGTGTTTCTTTGGGCGTCTCAATCCTTACTAAGACATAAGTTTCCTACTAAGTGTTGGCTTGCGGAGTGCTAGCACTAGCCTATATTTTATAGTAGTAACTGATTGAATTTGAGCCTAGACATTGCCTAAAACATCCTAGTTATTTATCGACTCTGTTAGATCTATAAAAATGACTTTTCATGTTTCAAAATGATAAAAATAAAATATAAAAACTTCTTTTTTATTTTTAAAATCTTCCTTTAAAATATTAAAAATCAATATGAAATAAAAAAATATTCATAAACAAAATAACATTAAAAAAAAAAAAATCAATATGAAATAACAAAATGTCCATAAACAAAATATTGGTTCTACGGATGAATGATAATTAGAGCGACATTTCCACTTAAACATCAAAATAACATCATTATAACTGCTTTTATTTTTTCAAATGTGGTAGTGGTTAAATTGAATTATTATCGTTCAAAGTTCAAATAATTATTGGTTTATCATAAATCTTTTATGTAAATTTTCATTTTTAAGAGGATTTGAATTATTTTTATGATTATTGTCCTAACTTATTTCTTTCAAATGATCAAAGTAAAGAGTTGATCAAAGTAGAGTTTGATTAAATAATTATTGGTTTACCATGGATTTGTTAAAAGATAAAGGTTTTTCAACATATAGTTTAAGATCATTACAACTCAATATGTTATTTGCAAGAATTTAAATTAGGTGGAGAGAATAGTAATCATTCTTCACAACTATCCAAGCTAATTAAATGAACACATTCTTAGTGAACATATCAATATAAATTAGTCCATTTAATTTAAAGGGTATTATAATTAGGCAAATGTTGACATTAAACTAACCAAATACCCAACAACATTACACACAACCATTAAAACTAACCTATCAAATTAAATGTCTATAACAAAATTAATTATAATTCATTATATTGAAACATCATCTAAATCAAATTTGAATTTCACAAATATAAATTATAAAAACATATCCCTTACCTACATTTCCAAATAAATTTAAAAACCTTGAAATCTTTATAACAAAATCAAATTAAATCAATTATATTAAAGCATTATCCAAATTAAATTTAAATTTTACAATTATAAAATATACCTCTTATATTCACCTTACATAAATTTCTAAATAAACTTAATTAAACCCTACACTTTTTTGTTCAAATAATTTTCAACAAAGCTTATATTCACCTTACATAAATTTCTAAATAAATTTAATTAAACCCTACACTTTTTTTTCAAACATTTTCCAACAAAGTTTGAATCAAGTAGAACAAAGAAAAAACCTCTTATTTTTTCATAACACCACATATTTATATACTCTTTCTTTTAATATAAGTGGGTAGAGGCATATTCTACAACCCAGTATTAGGTTGACGTGTGATTATGTACCTAAATTTAACATGGAACTAACACATGCTACTCTTAAATAATAATAATAATAAATTAAGTAAATGAGAATTGTATATGTATGTTCTAACCTTAATCTGTTTCATAGTGCAAAAGGAAAGATTTGCACCTAGAGAGATTTGATTCCTCTCTACTCTTGGTAAAACCGAAGTTAAAATAAATCTGTACTAGTTATAAAACAAATATATTAATTGATATTTCTTTAATGTAATTAAAACACTTGTATTCGTTCTTTTTTTTTCTAACTGAAAAATTTCTCTATTATATTAATATATAATATGTTCTCAGATCTGAAAAGATACAAAAACACAGCTGAAGAGGGATTGAAAAAAGTGTAAGAACTTTCGCCTATAGTAGTCTCTCGACCAACAAAGAGGGAAAATTCTCAAGATAAGATAAATCAAGAGACAAATAAGAATTGCTAAAAGACTAGTATTACTAGCTTACAAAGTGTAATGATAGAGTGAAAAAACAAAAGCATGTAGTAAAACATCAACTTTTCAAAAACAGAAAAGTCCACTAAGGGAGATGGAAGCTGCTCTTAGAAGAGAGTAAAAAAGAGAGGAGGCCCCTCATGACCATCTATCCAAAGACTGTATGATAAAATGACCTCTTTTTTTCGTAGAGCTTCCTTTGATAACTGATCTGTTGATTTTTTATGCTCACAATAGATGTGTTTGTAGCTGAGATTTTTAAATGAGAGTTGTAGTGTTCTTATTTGGTCCTTCCAAGCTAACAGAGAGATAGCGTGTAGGTCGCCTTTGTTGCTCAACCACTCAATAATAATTCTGGAGTCTCCTAGAATCTGGAGGTTTTCAATGTGAAGTCTAGAGGCCAAAAAGAGCGTGGCCCAGGCGCCCAATAATTCTGCCCTGGTGTTGGTGACCGGGCCATAGTTGAAGGTCCATTTATAGTAAGTATTTTTCGAGATTCTAATCAACCCACCAGCTCCACTCTGAGTGGCATTAGTTTGCGCTGCTCCATCAAACCATCCAGTAGGAGTGGTGTCTATGCCAGGTGCCTTCTTTATGTGCTGCAGTCTTGGCTTTCTAAGATATAAATCATTCCAAGTTTTATAGATTCCCATCATTTTGTATGCAATGGAGCTTGAGGAAGGGGTCCCATTTTCAAAGATAGTTTTATTTTTGTCTAGCCATATAGACCAGCATGCCAAGGATGGTAGATGCATGTGACAATGTTCCTTATGGGACCAAAGATTGAAACAATTCAAGAGAGTGGGTCCATCCCAAAATGTTTTGAGGTTTAATATCGAGGCAAGTATAACCTAGAATTGTCTGGAAAAAGGGCACTTGATAAAGAGGTGATTTGTAGATTCTGAGTCTTTGTGGCACAAATGACAGATACTTGTCCCAGTCCAGCCCTTCCTTTGTAATAAATCCCAGGTGTTAAGCTTGTGTGCAGTCAAAAGGCAGGTAAAAAAATTGATTTTAGGTGGAAGATGCCATTTTCATATATTTTTTCTCCATCCAAAGATATTAGTATGCGAACATGAATTTTAAATGGCTTTGTATACATTTTGGATAGTCAATAAACCATAATGATCACCCCCGAACCAAAGAAGTCAGTCCTCCATATCTGAGAGATGGATACTTGAATGTGTAAGGGTCGTGCAGTAAGAGTTCTAGATAGAGGAATGCTTTGCGTTAAGTTCAAGTGATTCACTTGTGCGCCATCGGTCAAGAAAAGACTCCAATCTAGAGCAGTCCTTTGCTTGGTAGAGGAACCATAGATTTTTAAAGTGTAAATGTTCCAGTAGTTGATGAGGAAAGATGGAGATGACATCCATGCTCATAATGTGATCTCTTCCAAGTGTGATGGAGTGGCCCGAGCCAGGGAGCTAGTGGAGCCAATGAGTGAGCAAATGTTTAGATTTGGATAAGTTTCTCCAAATGAAAGAAGCTGACCTGGAGGAAGCAGTTTTCAAGTGCAACCAACTGTTAATAGAGTGGTGGCTGAGATATTTTCCCTTTATTATAGAATGCCAAATGCTAGGTAGAGTTAGCACGTGCTAGCGGGAACTGGTTGCAAGAGCTTGGCTGAAAATAAATATGTTTTGAAACTCCCAGCCTCCTTTTTGTTTTGGTTTTGCCAAATCTTGCCAATTGCAGAGATGTTGTCGGGAGTCATCAGAGCAACCTGGCCACAAAAAGTTAAAAAATAATTTGTGGAGTTTTGTGAGGACTGTAACAGGGATAACTGCAAGGGCCATCCAATAGATAGGTTGTCCTTTGATGACAGATTTAATAAGAGTGTACTGACCTCCAAGGGAAATCCATCTTGTACACCAGTGGCCAATTCTTTTTTCGATTTTAGCAAGTAACCAATTCCAATCCGCCAACTTGTAGGAGTCTGCTTTTAAAAAATAGCCCAGGTAGTTGAGACCGGAGGAGAGATGGGAGAAAGAAAAGGGGAAGATACCTTTGAGTTGTTCCAAATATTGTTGATGTAGATTTGCAAAATGGAAAGATGGTTTCTCCCAATTGATCGAAAGACTTGTGGCGCTGCAAAAGATTTTTAAGATCTCATTAATATCCTTCCATTCCTATATAGAATTATTTTTCATGATGAGGACATCATCGATGAAAAGTAGGTGTAATACCTTGATGGTCCTGGACACCTTTATACCTGAAATCTTGCCCTCTGCTTGGCCTAATTTGAGAAGCAGGCTCAAAGCTTCCGTAGCCAAAATAAAAAGTAGTGGTGAGAGGGGGCAGCCTTGTCGCAATCCTCTGCCAATACGAAAGAAGGAAGGTGATTCACCATTGACCAAGATGGCAAGTTTTGCACTGACCACACAACTCATGATCCACTTGATCAATGAGTGGTTGAACCCTATCTGTGTTAAGATCAACCACACAACTCATGATCCACTTGATCAATGAGTGGTTGAACCCTATCTGTGTTAATATCAATCTGAGAAAAACCCAGTTAATGCATTCAAAATCTTTTTTGAAATCCAATTTAAGAATAAGCGCCTTTGAATTTTTTGATTTGATGCTATATAAGCACTCTTGGACAGTGCCAATAGCATAAAAAATCTGTCGACCTTTGAAAAACCCCAGCTGTTATTTCGAAAGGATCCGAGAGAAGATGGGCTTGATCTTGGTATTCGTTCTTATGTTCACATAAAAGTGGCTTACTCATAAATGTGGTGGTATTTTCAAATATTTATGATGATGCAAAAGAATATAACGCCTTTCGAGAGCACTATCAAATCATATGTCAAGAAAATCTCTCATGTATCTCAATGTGTAAGATGGGTGTATTTTATAATCATTGATTTATGAAATACCTTTAACTTCAAATCATGGTGGTCACCTTTTTTTTAAAATAAAATAATTGAAGAATGAATTAACTTCGATTGCCACTTATATAATTTCATCCTTATCATCAGTGTAAAATTACTTATACGTAATAAGTAATTAAAAAATCTGTATCATTTCTCCATAATCATGTTCAATATTATGATAAAAAGTGATAATCATGTTCAATATTAGAATAAAAAGTGATAATAGAAATTATCACTCTTTCATTAGTAACCCTCGCTTTTTACATGTGGAGCGGATGAGTAACACGTGCTATCTTCATGTTAAATATGATTATAAATAAAATAATGTATTTTTTTTTATATTTATATTTTGATTAACCTATTTTTAAAATTAAAATGGAAATTTGTAATTAATAGAATTTTATTTGATTTAAAGATTATATATATATATATATATATATAGAGGGGGGAATAGACAATTCACGGTTCGGTTCTCGTATTCGTTCACTACCACTATAATCTTAGGTGGCCACACAATCCACAAGTATGGAGCAGATTAAATCGAGATGAGAATCAAATTAAAGACTTTATTTACATATTTCCTTCCATTTACACGGCAATTGCCGATTGATCTACACCCCTACACACCTATGAGATTTAAAAATAGTATTAATACATAATTAAATTATATAATTTTTAATTATTAATTTAATTTAATTTTTAAATATAATTAAAGATAATATTAATAAAAAATAAATTATATAATTTTTTATTGTTTTTTAATTATTAATTTTATTTAAAAAAAACATAGTTAAGAAAAATCTTCCTGGTCATCATCACTCAAATCAATGTTATTTCTCTTCCAATCATATTTATATAAAAAAATAAAAAAAAATAAAATATTTTTTACCATTTCATTAATAATATTTATTATTTTAATGTTAAATATGAGTTAAAAAAATATTTATTATTTTAATGTTAAATATGATTGAAAAAATAATATAGATTTTTGAAAAAAATATGTAATTCCTTCCATACTAAACATGGATTGAACAATTTCAATGTCCACTTTAAGCAAAATAATTTTATATCAACTTTATATAGAGATAAAGATTTCTACTTGACTAGTGACATTAAAAATATATATTAATAACAAAAAATGTATTTCAATTTCCACATTAAATT
>JASDQU010102449.1:74138-85077 GCA_032191745.1 Picea mariana
AACTAGGCTTGTGGGGACATTATCAGTCAGATTAGCCTTTCCTTTGGTATCCTTGGCCATGTCATCTTGAGTATGATCGAATTCACATTGGTTCTCGTGGATCCCTCAGACCTAGTAACCTCCACATACTCCTCGTCATCCTCCTCTCCCTAGTTGGTCACCTTGAAGTTGATATTGAAGGCCACCCTGCAAAAGACATTGAATTTGGCCTCCACCATATGAATTTGATTTAGAGCCTCCTCTCACTTGGTCTGTGTGTCCTGCAGGGATAACGTTGTAATGGTTTTCACCATCTAATAGAATTTCATTGCACAGAAGACTTTGGTATCCCTTGATCTAGAGAAGTTGATGTCTATAATCCACTCTTGAAACTCCTGTCTAATTTGTTGGTTTGAGGTGTGGGTCCTTAGAATCCTAGCCTCATCCATGACTGCCTCCAATTTCCTTTGTTTCTCTGGAGAAGTGCTTGAGTGATAGAGTTCCTGGCATGGACTGCATCATTTTTGGCACATGAGACCCGAGAACCTATAGTGGCTCGATGTTGTGGAAGCAAATTGGTTGTATCCCTTTTCTAATCCCCATGCATACGAGGAAAAACACCCTTGTTAGCCATGAGGATATAGGTAACACACAAGAAAGGGGAACATAGCTGACCCAAACCACCAACATGGAACGAAGAGTAAACAATGTAGGATGAAGGGTCCTGCCCAACCAGCAGGGAGAGGACTTCCTTGGGCTTAGAGGGAAATGGTCAACACCTACATTCCCCAAAGTCCTCAGAAGGATACAGAGAGAATCTTGGAAGATGCAAGTTGCGTCCTTCTAACCCAAACCTCAGCATAGACAGAGACAACACCCACCCCAGGAAGTCGATAGGTAAATGACGCAAAGAAAGAAGGCCAACAAAATTTCAATCGGTGTCAAACCAAAGGGAAACCATCATAGAAGTCATAGCCACCCAACCAAGGAGATAAGTGGTGCATCCTTTCCAACAGAGCTAGGTAGGTTGAGAAGGCCTCATGGTATAAATTCCTTGGCAACAATTTCCACCATAATTCCCCATGAAATATTCATGAAGGTTATTTTATTAATGAAACAACACACCAACGTACTTACCATGATTACCATGTGATAATGATTAAGCCAAGATCTTCCACCCATGCCTTTTTCCATAATATTTGTCCTTGGTATGAGCTTACATGCTCTGTGATGAGATCTGTTGCTACACCATTGACGCCACCTTCCACTCCCACACAAATACATTAACGACTTGGTACCATCTTGCTCCCTAATTGTCAAGTGTGCGGGATCGATATGACACTCGTTCACCGCCTCTTATAGCATGTGTATTATGATATAATGTGAGATCAACCACCCCATATAGGGGATTGACATCCACAATGTTTAACTTTATGAATTTTGCACGCATACCTCTTAGTTCATAGAGAGCCATGTTGAGGAGAGGTTGTGCCCTAGTGAGGAGAACCCCTGGTTGGATAAATAATTAGCTAGACTATTTACTTTTCTATGAACATGTGAAGTGTGAACTATATGTATTTGACTAAGTAGATCATCTATCTGAGACAGGCGTGAAGTTAGTCTCCAGTTGACTAAGATTTTCTAGATGCAAGACACATAGAAGCCTGGTGAGGGATCAGATGATAATGGCAGAGTCTCCTTCAACTATCAATCTATGGTAGTTTAGGTGTATGTCTAAAGAGAGTCCCTTCATTAGGCCATCTACCATTGTTGTGTTGTTTTTGTTTCTGCCAAGGTAGTAAGCATATTATACAAACAATATGTCACCCTTGTCATCTATGAATCCATCAAAGTTAACTTGATGAATGTTAATGGGGTTTTTCCCATTTCTCCAAAGAGGGAATTCCTTTTTAGGATATGTTAGTGCTACATATTGGCTCCACATTGAATTGCTAGGTTGAGAAGATAGTATGTTCTCTTTCCGCCACCATTTTTGCTTCCTTCAGCCAAGGTTTGGATTGAATGGATTATGTGATTTATGTATGTATGCTTCACCATATGTCTACATCTATTCTTCTCTCATGCTTAAAAAATTGTTTGTTCGTTTCCTTCCAAATTGACTAGAGATGGTGGCCAGGAAAGATCTACCAGGATTCGTTGAGAATGATATTGTCAAATGGTTTTTGTTGCCAATTTTCTATCATAGGTCTGATATTAGCTCTATTTATGACCGATAGTCTAAACATAGATGCCCCTTTGTCCCATAGTTGGTTGGATTCAATAAGACTGTTGAAAAGGTGTTCCATCATTTCCCCTTTCTATCGATACATGTAGTAGATTGATGGACCTTCAAATCCCCTACTTATGAGGCGATCTGTGGTGATGTTTTCTTCTCTTATTTCCATTTTTGTTCTTCTTCGTTAAGATGTAATTTGCAGTAAGATTGATATAATTTGGAGATAGGAATTTGGTATGAACACCACCGTTGTCTGGTATGTTTCATTGATTTGATGATGTTGTCACATTCGATAGGAACACACACACACACACAAGTTAATATATATAAATGTTATCTGGATTGGATTCATAATTTATGCCTACCAAAGCATTTATTTATTGTTGAATTCATTGCTTAAATGCTCAGCAAAACCAATTTTCTTCATATTAGATCTAAATAGACTTCCTTACTCATTGTTAGGCATAAGATTTACCATTCTTCTACTTTCTTCCATCTTTCATTATCACTCTTTATGCTCTATTGGATGAGACTCCATGCCCAATGGATTAGGCCTTTGATCTCTAAAGTTATAGTCTTTATTTCAGTCTGCTATCATCATCATCATCGACCATGTTTATCCTTCTTTATAAATTCTCTTAAATCTGGAATATGTGCTTAATGTGAGAACTATTGCTTAGTGATAGTGAGAAGTCAACGAGTTTATATGTTTGAGACAACTCTCTCAGGTCCAAGTGCCATCTTGGATCTAAAGTTGGTTCAAATATGTCTTGGCATGGTTTCTATACATCCAAAAACCATATCAATTTACAACACTTGTATGATCTAATTTCCCAGAAATCGTATTGTACCAAACTTTTGCTGGCTCCTGAGTTGTTCCAAATCATTAAGCTTATGTAGACTTCATCCAGTCTGATAAGCTTTTCAAATGAGATCTCATAATCATACTTGAACTTCCATATCCTACTCTAAAACTCTCCATGTTGCTTAATCCACCTCCATTAGGTTTTTGCAGTAAAGGACCTATACATGATTAGTGGATCCCCGAGGCCCAAGCCCCCACTTCTTTTGGGAAAAAAAATAGTTCCCCAAGTCACTAAGGCTCGTTTTTTAATCCCTATTTGGTCCACCCCAAAGAAAATCCATTTGAAGAGTTCTGATGGCCTTTAGGATATTTGTTGGAGCTATCAAAACCAAGAAGAGATACAATGGCATGGATTGCAGAACATATTTGAGGAAGGTAATCTGGCTAGGAATATTTAGAGATTAGAAAGTCCAATTTCTAAGTTTATCTTCCAACTTGGTAAGGAATTCCTCCCAAGAAGAATTTCACTAGGGATTAGCGAGGAGAGGAGCTAACAAATATTTGGTTGGAAGGGAACTCCTTTGGAAGGCCAACAAGTGGGAGATTTTGAGTTGGACATCTAGGGGGGTATTTAGGAAGAAAATTTAGGATTTTATGTAGTTAATGAGGGCACGAGAGGCCAATGTGAAGGTATCTAGGATTCTTTTGAAGGAAGGCGCCTTGAGGATTGTTAGTCTATCAAAAAGAAGGGTGTCATCAATGAAGAGGATATGCATCATGGGGTCCATATTTGGATGAAGGATAATACCTTTTAGATTTCATAAATGGGTTGTATATTTCAAGGTTCTTCCAAGTCCCTTTGTCACCAAGATAAAGAGGAAAGGAGATAGGGGATCACCCTATCAGGTGCCTTGAGAAGGACTGGAAGTTTCAGATGGAGAAACGTTGAAAAGGAAGGAGAATAAATATGAGGAGATGACATTCATGACCCAAGATATCTGTGTGGGGTAGAACCCAAATGATAGAAGGAGTTGTTCCAAGAAGATCCAACTTAACCTGTCGTATTCCTTGGACATGTCTAGATTTAACAACATACCAAGGGATTTGGATACTTTTAAGGTATGGATAGTTTCATGGGCCATGATGATCCTGTCAAGGATTTGGTGTCCTTCCACATATCCCCCTTGTTCCAAGGATATGATTTTGTGAAGGATGGGATTACATCTATTTTCTATAACTTTTGATATGATTTTTATAGATGACATTGCATAAGGCTATGGGATTGAAATTATCAACATTTAATGGGTTTTGATCCTTGGTAATGAGGGAAATGAAAGAGGAATTGAAGCTTGTAGAATATTACCTGAAATTCGAGATTCCTCCATTATTTCTAGACATCTTCCCTTGAGATGGACCAGAACAATTGAAAAAATATATGGTAAATCCATCTGGGCTAGGTGATTTACTAGGGGACATGGTTTTAATCGTGATTGTCACTTCCTCCATGGAAATGGGTCTCAGGAGGCTATTTTTCTATTCCATAGAGATTTCCTTCAGTATAGAGGGTAGGATGGCATTGATGGTCTCTTGCCTTTCCACTAGGGGTTCCATGAGAATCTAGTTGAATTGACCCTTAAGCTCTTGTACTATGTCTTCATATCTTTCTATTTTTTGTCCCACATGATTTAAGAGGCTAGAAATCTGATTATGATTGTGTTTTTTTAGCATGAAATTGTGGACAAATTTGGAGTTCTTGTCTTTGCAATACCCTTGTTTCCCCCAACTTGTAATTAATCATTACTTATGATTACCATGTTATGGCATGTGAACAATGTAAATGTATTATTGTTTATATTTCCAATAACTGACTGTGGGGGTGAAGCCTTGAAGTATTTGCCATGATATCACTAGAGGAAACTAAAGAGAGGGTTCATTATGTTAAAATGACCCAAATTCCCTTTGCTAAAATAATAAGCCTCATCCCGATTCCAATGAAAAATCAATCAATGAGAAAAGGATTGGTGGTTGAACAATCAACTACCCCAATGAATGGAAGCAAGGAGGGTTTGGCTAAGGAGAAAAAAAATTCTCAGCCTGAAGTACCACATAGTGCAGTTTCCTACAAGCCCATATTGACCTGACTTCCTTCTGACAATAGGACAGGTCCAAAACCTCCTTGGGGAAAAAGGAGAGGGTGTGCAAGAGAAGAAAGATACCAGAGAAAGAAGAGAGCACGTGAGGCTCTCAAGTTTTAGAGAATAACTGAAAGAATAAGTTGTTCTCGTTACAGGAGAGAAACAGAGGAGGAATTCGGTCTCTGAGGAAGAGAATTGCTGAAAAGAATGCACGAGCACATGCAATAGAAAGAACAAAGAACTCATGGAAGAGTTTTGAAATGGAGCATAGAAGAACCGAAGCATAGACTGGAGAAAAAGAGGGTCATGGGCTTGGTATTGGCTGGAAAGAAACTAGTGTTGAAAGGAGAGGGTGTCGAGGGACAATGCAGAGAAATTCTAGCTAGGAGGGCATTTGATAAACCCCGTGGAGGTCCTAAGATCAATGGAGAAGAACGGAGACTTATAGTGTTGCTAGAGATGTGGAGGAGAGTAACCTCCCCGATACATTTCTTTATTTTGGAAAGATAACCCAGAAAACCTGACCTAAGAAGAAGGTCGCAAGCTTGATGTCGAGGGAGCACTTGATAAACCTCGCTAAGGCTCTGACAGAGAGAGGATCTCTGAGAATTTTCAGAAGTTTCCCTAGCGATATCATGGCTTGGCATGGGGGTGTCCAGAGTGCTAAGAGTGAATGCCTCTGAGACTACGGTTGGGTGCAAAGGAGAACACCCACAGTCAGTTGGTTGGCTGCAACTTGTATAGATAAGTATTTCATATACCCTATTCACTTGAATTGAAATGCAATGGTTGAATATTTGTAATTGTGTTAAAATGTACCTTGCCTGAAATTGATGGAAATAATGCTTATTATTCCTTTGTAAATTGTTTCATTTGAATGGTTGTAAGATGACAAGTTTTTCCTTTGTGCTGATTGGAAAATTCTCAAGGAGTTATCCCAAGGATCAATTTTACAATTATAGAGTCGGGATAGACTCTACGGGACTGCTAAAGTCTCATTGATCCCTTGAAAACACTTTCTCACGTTTTGGAATTCGAGCTCTATAGACGAAGTGCGCTTCCTTTAAACTAGTCATCCAAGTGACCACGAGATCATGCCGACGACCTTAACCAAATATCAGCTAAGAGTTAGGAGTGTAGCCTCTAGATCTTGACAATGTTTCGTAGGACCAGGACCATGGAACTCTTTGCTACACTAAAAAAGGAGCTAAGTTGTTCGGTCTTTGGGACTCTGGGAGTCCAGAGGTCCAGGGTTAATGAACATTGCAGTGTACTAAATGCACCAAAGACAACCTGTCGAATTGGTAGCTTGATAGTGGACCGACAGTTGGTGGTCATTTGCCCATTATCGTGGAATTCATCCCCCTGTTAAACCTCGATCCACTTCTTGGTAGCAAAGTAACATGAGCCGTAGAAATGAGGATATTCAAGATCTCCCTTGATCGTTGTATCTATGTCGTGGTCATTCTGGTGTTGACCACTACAGGAGAAAAAGGGTGTTAAACGTCTGGAATCCTTGAACATCAAACTCATGAAGTGACGTGGGACATATATCTAAGGATCCTTCAGGATCCTCCTTGATCATTAGATCGAGTGTTAGTGAAAGGATAGAGTAAGGGAAGGGATGACTGACATCAAACGATCATTCTGCCTTATGACCCTCCCAGTCGGTTACCCCCGGGACTAAAGACTTAGAATTGCATGGATCACGAGAGTGCAGAGCCATGAATCCCCATCGACCGTTGGATCAAACTAGGGAATATTATGGGCCATCTGATCATTATTCTGTTCTTTGGCTAAACCCCACTTCGGGTGATTCAGGATGCAAGGTGTGGAGTTTCACTGAAGGTTCAAGGCCAGAGTGACGTCAACATATGGCGTGGCCAAAGTACATACTGGAGTTCAACCATATGACAGAGTCACCGCATGTCAATGCGTGGCTAAGCCACGTGTCCTTCTAACTCATTGTATATGGGATAGGTTTGAAGAGATGGGTACCACGTGTCAAGGTGGAATCATCGCCACGTATCTTCTAGGTGGAAGATGGTAGTAGGGAAACCTGGGCATAATGCCACGTACACAAGAGGGACTTGCTATGGGAGTTTGGGACTTTGTAACTCCAAGTGTTTGGAGTGCTAAGACGCAAGCTCCAAAAGGGCCGAAAGGTTGGTGCCACATGGCAGGACTTCGGGGTTTGGGACTCCAGATTATTTTCAAATAGAGAAAAGTGGTTGAAGTGCCGAAGCGTCAAAGTGTCGAAGCACCAAAGTTTCCCTTGTTGTAGTGTCAAGCTTCGATAGGACAGGCCCGCATGCATCATGGTGATACGACATGTCTGGATATATCCATGTGGCATCGTGGGATTGGACGCAAATTAGGTGTGGGACCCCACCCCTCTAGTCAAGTCCAAGCAATGTGTTAAGTGCAGGTAAATATTAACTGTTAAATACAAAGGTGGAAAGAACTCCACCATAGATTCTAGAGTAGAGAGAAGCTTCAGGAATTTGGGTCTCTAAGAAGACTTAGTGTTGTACAAAAGAGAATGGAAAGGATGAAGTTTGGAGGACTTGGTTCCAACGCCAGTCACATGTTAAGGTAAAAGGGAAAACAAGAAACATCGAGGTTCTAGAAGTGAATAAGCCTGCGACGAATTGGCAGAGACTTTCCCCTATAAACCCTTTGTCCACAACCATGTCATTTCCAAAGGATGAAGATCGGGACCACGATAGTGCCATGTTGGATGGTACAAGGAAAGTAAAGCCACGTGGCGAAGGGGGTGGCCATTGGCTAATGACACCCTGAAAACTTCAGAAGGCCATAACTCTTGAACCAGAACTTAGTTTTGGATGAGTTTATAGCCGTTGGAAATATCTTGGAGAGATGAAGGTGATGGTGCCCTTATTCGAGGGATTCAGGAAGTTGCGGAACTAAGGAAAAGTTTATACCCCTTCCCTTAAAAAGGTACTTAGGGGTCAGTTGTGTTAAAAAGTGGTATCAAAGCGAGCAACAACACTTGGCCTGCTTGGGATCATAAAAGATTCAAGTGATTTTTTTTTCTTAGAAAACTTGAAGGGAGAGGGCACCCTACCCTACCCTATCTAGTAGAGCATGATTCAAATATAGGCCTGGATGGGCAAGAGAACAGTCATAAGACTAGTTTACCAAGGATAAGATGAGCCTGTTGAGAGTATTAGTTCCGTATGGAAATTGTCTGCATAAGTTCCTTGAGGAGAAGAATGAAGATTAAAATTCAATTAGGATTTTACCCAACGATATTGAATCATGCCAGACTGTGGTAGAATAATCCTGTCATTTATTTTGGGAAATGATAGCTAGTACTACAAAAGTGGGATTATGTTGAGGGGCATTGATAATAAAACTTGGATGCAAATGGCATAAACATGTTTTAAGGAATACTTATGTCTAGAATGAAAATGGATTGAATAGGTGGTAGGAGTTGCCTAAAAGTGAGCTTAATGAAGCCTCTCTTAATTAGAAATGTTTATTAAATGAAGGATTTGGAATTGGGAGTACAATCCTCCATGTCTAGAGGCCTTATGGAAATAGGTGAAATCATCCTACTTGACTTGTCATAACTGAAAAACTTCCTACTAGGGTAATCCCTCCTTGGAAAATAAAAGAAGTCATGTGGATTGAGAATGAACCTCATGGAAGAAGTGGAATGACATGAGCAAGCTCAAAAGCTCGTGGTTGTGCTAAAGAAATTTAAATCCCTATTAACTAAGGGTAGGTCTATGCATGAAAATGAAAATGGTAAGTAAGTGGAACTCGTCTGCACTGTAGACATGGGTACAATGCTTGGTGCACAAAGATATGCTGAAATGCATATCACAAAGATAGAGCATGCATATAACATGCATATATACTTATTATAGTCTATCATTGGATGTAAAATATGGTAATGTCATGGATCATATGGTTAATGATGATCTAACTATAGCATCATAAGTAAAATGTTGATTATGTTTAGGAAGCAAGAGGAATGGGTGTGGTAACCATTTTTTGAAGAGGGAAAACATGTGCAACTCTCTGGTTATGAAGAGAATTGAGAAACAAATTTTTTTCTGGGTACAAGAATTGTTGGGCAACATTTTTCTAATCAAGTTGATAAATAGAGCAGCAAAAATATGGGCGATTGAGTGAGAAATCACAACATCATCCCTTGCTTGGTGGATAGAAAACTAATATGCCAGAATTCTCATGGGAGGAGGAGAGTGACCTCTTTCCTTGGTTGTTGTTGAACATAAGGAAGAATTTTGGGTATAATGGTTGGGGCTGATCTACATGTATAGCCTATATTCTGTTTTTTTGATGAGGATAGACAGAAACAACTAGATCATCTACAATTTTTCTTTTTTAAATAAGGAGATGGACTTTCTTCCCAAGACTAATTATGATATAAATATTCTCTGGAATTATGTATTAAAATACTTAGTAAGTAACATATTTTGAAATTGTATTTGGGCTTTAAGGAAATAGTCTAAATGTTATTAGACATTAAAATTCATGATAAATGAGGTAAAATGGTTAATGAAATGTTGATCTTGAATGTGGTAAAGGAAGTGTTGAGGCACTTCTTGATGATCAATGGGTCAGGTTGACATCCATAGGTGGATGGTATCCATATAAGGTATGGCTTGATATGCTCAAGTAGTAATGAGAGGGAATCTAGAAAAGGATTCCCTTGATAAAAAGGTATGTTAACGAAAAATGGTTTGAGGAATGAAAATTAAGCTTGATAAGTTGTCTTGTTGCCTTGGGCACTGTTGGAATTGCCCAGATGGCATTTATGGATTGTTGAATAAATTTATAGTAGTTGAGGAAAAAATTCCTCCTTGTTGGTTGTTGTCGTATGGAAAGGGGGACATAGTTATGATTATGTGTGTTAAACTTGCCAAGTGGATATCATGTGATTGATTGCAAGCTCTCAACAGAGAGGGAAGATTAATGTTGAGTATCTCTATGAGACTTGTCATAAGAATGTCAACAAGATCCTTGGGAGTAGGATCTGGAAATCTAATATGTCCATGTGTATGAATGATATGGAAAAGGTGCAAGAAATGAGCTTGCATGATGAATGTTTGGCTATGTTTGTATATGCTTGAGTGCATGGATTTAATGCATTGTAAGGTTTCTTGATATGGAGACTGATATTAAGACCAAATAGATATGAATGATATTAAATGTACAAGTGATGCACATTTATGATGTAAGAGTATATCTATACTAAAGGTATGATGTGACTTGACTGCCTAAATGAGTGAAATGTAAGGCAATAATTTCACTTGCCAAGATTGAATGAATACCATAGATGCATGGCTGACTCTATTATGAAGAGTCATGAAAGTTTCATTTTGAATGTAGCTTGAGGGGAATGTGTTTCATTCCCTCAGGAAAGGCTAGTATAAATAGATGAAATAATAAATGAGAAAGGATGCTCTGTTGTCATGATAAAAGGCAACATGATTATGCCTTTGAGGACCGCATGAGAACAATAGTGAACAACCATGAATTAAATGATTTTAATGTAAAGATGTATGTGAGCTGCAAAATATACCTATGGTAGATACACATAGGCTTATGATTATGCATGTGGTTAAGTGCATCATGTATGTAAGTTAAAAAAATAAAGAATATGTGTGGATAAATAATCTGGATGCATAACAAAGATGCATGTTTATATTCCTTATGGAATATTTCAAAAACAATTGAAGCTAACTCAAGGTTGAGGCCATCAAAGATAGCGATGGATATGCAATAAGG
>JASDQU010102449.1:85393-98590 GCA_032191745.1 Picea mariana
AATAGAGACACATATATGCATGGTTCACCTAGTGTGGGCTACGTCCACCAGAGAAATTTCAAGGTCCTTCCTTTTTATTATCCATGAAAATGAAGGGATACAACCTACAACACACCCTTTGTAACTTCCTCTTCTTTCTCTCATAATCTCCTCTCTCATAATACAATATTCTCGATAATACACAACCACAATACAATTCCCTCATCAAAAGAGGTTTTCCTTCTAGGGAAAAAAACCCTAACATAATCTCTACTGTCATATATGTGACTTTATGATGAACAGTCAAGATTGTCTATGAAATTACAATATAAATTTATAAGGAAATATTTTCTTCAGGGGCTTCGCCCCTTGACCCTCCAGCCGGGGGAATGAGCTCCCCCAAACCCCACAATGGGGGTAAGCCCCCGTTGCAACACCCCGTGTGGAGGGGTGTACAATATTCATGGGGTATAAACACAACTTCAAACAAAGACCTCTGAATCAGGAAGATAATTAGGCTCTGCAACCAACAATAGAAGATATGCTAAGGATGTATGTGATGGATAAACCATCCAAATGGGAGGGTTATTTGCACTTGGTAGAATTTTCTTACAACAATGGGTAATAAGAATCCCTGAAAATGAGCCCATTTAAGGCACTTTGTGGAAGAAAATTCAACAAACCAGTGAGTTGGGACGACCCAACAGACCACGTAGTGGTTGGGCCAAAACTACTCAGGGAAATGGAGGAGTAGATGATAAAATAAAAAAGAATTTAAAGGCTGCCCAGGACAGGAAGAAAAGATATGTTGTTAAGGGCATAAATCACAATGAATTTAATGTGGGTGATCACGTGTTCCTGAAAGTAAAGGCCAACAAAAGTTCCTTGAAGTTGGAAAATTGCTCAAAGTTGGAAGTTCATTTTTTATGGCCATTTGAAATACTATAAAAGATTGGGCATGTAGCATACATGTTTGCATTGCCTGCATCAATGGGAATTCATAATGTATTCCACGTATCATTACTTAAAAGGTATGTGTCTGATACTAATCATGTCATTGATTGGAATGTGATTCAGGTGGAGCAAGAAGGTGGTTTTCAAGTGCATCTGGTGTGCATATTGGATCGGAAGATTGAGCTGCTCCATAATCGAGCTAAAGGTCTAGTAAAGGTCCAATGGACCTGGTATAGTCTTGAGGATGCAACTTGGGAGCATAAGGATGCTATGCAGACAGAATACCCGCATCTTTTTTAAAACTTTTGAAAATTTGGTTGTATGTGTGTATATAATGCATTGGCGATAGTGCATAAATAAAGGAGAGGGGAGTGTAATACCCCTAGGTTGAACCCCAATTGTACACATAAATGTAATTGTACTTTACATATAAGTTGGTGAGCTGAAGGAAAAAGATATTGGTTGGTTCTACGCACTTGGAGTCATTGCACGTGAATCTAATATCAAAAGAATGTACGTAGTTTAAAAAGAATATAGCGTGCAGTTTAATGCAGTTTGGTGCACACCTGTGTAAGTGTGTGGGGATGGCACACTAAAGAGGAATAGTTTGAAGTATCCAACGTGCACCGGTGTAAGTGTGCCAAGATGACACACTAAAAGAAGAGCCTTCCAGGATGGCACACATTCCAGGACTCCGCACTCATCAACTTAGTGCACAATTTTGGAGATAGGAGAGCCTTTTGTAGAAATGTCAGCTTATAACGTGCACCTGTGTAAGTGTGTGAGGGTGGCACACTGAAAGAAGAGTGTGTGCATCCCAGAAATTTCACGCACATTGGTTTAGTGTGTGATCTTTATGTTTTTAAGGCTAGTAATCCTGGATGCAAAAAGCCCAATACTTATGTATTGGGATTGTAAATGTAATCACATGCAAATATAATGAAACCATTATAGTTTTGGACATTAAATTTCTCGACCCTAAACCTTACATCTTTCACCATTGCTCCCACTCAAACCAGGAACCCTCTTTTCCTGCGAGTTACCTTTCACTCTAATACCAGTTTTTAGAAAAACAGGATCAAAGAGCACTAAAATAAAATAAATTTGGAAATAAAACACAAAAGATACAAAATACAATAGAGATACATATATGAATGGTTCACCCAGTGTGGGCTACGTCCACCAGAGAAATTTCCAGGTCCTTCCTTTTTATTATCCAACAAAATGAAGGGATACAACCTACAACACACCCTTTGTAACTTCCTCTTCTTTCTCTCAGAGCCTCCTCTCTCATAATACAATATTCCCGATAATACACAACCACAATACAATTCCCTCATAAAAAGAGGTTCTCCTTCTAGGAAAAAAAACCCTAACATAATCTCTACCGTCATATATGTGACTTAATGATGAATGGTCAAGATTGACTATGAAATTACAATATACATTTACAAGGAATTGTTTTCTTCGGGGGCTTTGCTCCCTAACCCCCCAGCTGGGGGGATGAGCCCCCCTGAACCCCATAGGGGGGTAATCCCCCCTTGCAACCCCCCACATGGAGGGGTGTACAATATTAATGGGGTATAAACACGACTTCAAACAAATACCTCTGAATCAGGAAGATAATCAGGCTCCACAACCAACAATAAAAGATATGCTAAGGATGTATGTGATGGATAAACCATCCAAATGGGAGGATTATTTGCACTTGGTAGAATTTTATTACAACAATGGGTACTAAAAATCCTTGAAAATGATCCCATTTGAGGCACTTTATGGCAGAAAATGCAACACACCATTGAACTAGGACAACCCAATAGACCGTGCAGTGGTTGGGCCAGAACTACTCTGGGAAATGAAGGAGTAGATGATAAAAATAAAAAAGAATTTAAAGACCTCCCAGAATAGTAAGAAAATCTATGCTGATAAGGGAATAACTCACAATGAATTTAATGTGGGTGACCATGTGTTCCTGAAAGTAAAGGCCAACATAAGTTCCCTGAAGTTGGAAAATTTCTCAAAGTTGGCAGTTCATTTTTGTGGGCCATTTGAAATCCTAGAAAGGATTGGGCCTATAGCATACATGTTTGCATTGCCTGCATCAATGGGAATTCATAATGTATTCCATGTATCATTACTTAAAAGGTATGTGTCTTCTACTAATCATGTCATTGATTGGAATGTGATTAGGTGGAGCAAGAAGGTGGTTTTCAAGTGCATCTAGTGTGCATATTGGATCGGAAGATCAAGCAGCTCCATAATCGAGCCAAAGCGATAGTAAAGGTCCAATGGACCTAGTACGGTCTCGAGGATGCAACTTGGGAGCATAAGGATGCTATGCGGACATAATACTTGCATCTTTTTGAAAACTTTTGAAAATTTGATTGTATATGTGTATATAATGCACTGACAACAGTGCATAAATAAGGGGGAGGTGAGTGTAATACCCCTAGGTTGAACCCCAATTGTACATATAAATGTAATTGTACTTTACATATAAGCTGGTGAGTTGAAGAAAAAAGATATTGGTTGGTTCTACGCACTTGGAGTTAGTGCACATGAATCTCATATCAAAAGAATGTGCGCAGTTTAAAAAGAATATAGCATGCAGTTTGGTGTGCACATGTGCAAGTGCATGGGGATGGGGCACTAAAGAGGAATATTTTGAAGTATGCAACACACACCAATGTAAGTGTGCCAGGATGACACACTAAAAGAAGAGCCTTCCAGAATGGCACACATTCCAGGACTCCACACTTATCGGCTTAGTGCACAATTTTGGAGATAAGAGAGCCTTTTATAGAAATGTCAGGTTATAACGTGCACTTGTGTAAGTTTGCGAGGTTGGCAAACTGAAAGAAGAGTGTGTGCATCCTAGAAATTTCGCGCGCATTGGTTTAGTGTGCTATCTTTGTGTTTTTAACGCTGGTAATCTTGGATGCAAAAAGACCAATAATTATGTATTGGGAATGTAAATGTAATCACATGCAAATATAATGAAACCATTATAGTTTTGGGCATTAAATTTCTCGACCCTAAACCTTACTTCTTTCACCATTGCTCCCACTCAAACCAGGAACCCTCTTTTCCTGTGAGTTACCTTTCACTCTAATACCAGTTTTTAGAAAAACAAGATTGAAGAGCAATAAAATAAAAAAAAATGCGGAAATAAAACACAGAATATACACAATACAATAGAGACACAGACATGCATGGTTCACCCTGTGTGGGCTACGTCCACCAGAGAAATTTCCAGGTCCTTCCTTTTCATTATCCAACAAAATGAAGGGATACAACCTACAACACACCCTTTTTAACTTCCTCTTCTTTCTCTCAGAGTCTCCTCTCTTTTAATACAATATTCCTGATAATACACAACCACAATACAATTCCCTCATAAAAAGAGGTTTTCCTTCTAGGGAAAAAAACCCTAACATAATCTCTACCGTCATATATGTGACTTAATGATGAATGATCAAGATTGACTATGAAATTACAATATACATTTACAAGGAAATTTTTTCTTTAGGGGCTTCACCCCCTGACCCCTCAGTTGGGGGGATGAGCCCCCCCAAACCCCACAAGGGGGGTAAGCCCCCCTTGCAACCCCCCGCGTGGAGGGGTGTACAATATTCATGGGGTATAAATATGGCTTCAAACAAAGACCTCTGAATCAGGAAGACAGTCAGGCTCCGCAACCAACAATAGAAGATATGCTAAGGATGTATGTGATGGATAAACCATCCAAATGGGAGGATTATTTGCACTTGGTAGAATTTTCTTACAACAATGGGTACTAAGCATCCCTGAAAATGATCCCATTTGAGGCACTTTATGGCAGAAAATGAAACACACTAGTGAGTTGGGACAACCCAACAAATCACACAGTGGTTGGGCCATAACTACTAAGGGAAATGGAGGAGCAGATGATAAAAACAAAAAAGAATTTAAAGGTTGCCTAAGACAAAAAGAAAATCTATGTTGATAAGGGCATAACTCACAATGAATTTAATGTGGGTGATAATGTGTTCCTGTAAGTAAAGGCCAACAAAAGTTCTCTGAAGTTGGAAAATAGCTCAAAGTTGGCAGTTCATTTTTGTGGGCCATTTGAAATCCTAGAAAGGATTGGGCCTGTAGCATACATGTTTGCATTGCCTACATCAATGGGAATTCATAATGCATTCCATGTATCATTACTTAAAAGGTACGTGTCTGATACTAATCATGTCATTGATTGGAATGTGATTCAGGTGGAGCAAGAAGGTGGTTTTCAAGTGCATCTGGTGTGCATATTGGATCGAAAGATCAAGCAGCTCCATAATTGAGCCAAAGGGCTAGTAAAGGTCCAATGGACCTGGTACAGTCCTGAGGATGCCACTTGGGAGCATACGAATGCTATGCGGACAGAATACACGCAGATTTTTGAAAACTTTTGAAAATTTGGTCGATTTGGTTGTATATGTGTATATAATGCACTGACGACAATGCATAAATAAGGGGGAGGGGAGTGTAATACCCCTAGGTTGAACCCCAATTGTACATATGAATGTAATTGTACTTTACATATAAGCTGGTGAGCTGAAGAAAAAAGATATTGGTTGGTTCTACACACTTGGAGTCAGTGCACGTGAATCTCATATCAAAAGAATGTGCGCAGTTTAAAAAGAATATAGCTTGCAGTTTAATGCAGTTTGGTGCGCACTTGTGTAAGTTCGTGGGGATGACACACTAAAGAGGAATAGTTTGAAGTATGCTATGCACACCGGTGTAAGTGTGCCAGGATGACACACTAAAAGAAGAGCCTTCTAGGATGGCACACATTGTAGGACTTCGCACTCATCAACTTGGTGCACAATTTTGGAGATAGGAGAGCCTTTTGTAGAAATATCAGGTTATAACGTGCACCTGTGTAAGTGTGTGAGGGTGGCGCAGTGAAAGAAGAGTGTGCATCCCAGAAATTTCGCGCACACTGATTTAGTGTGTGATCTTTGTGTTTTTAAGGCTGGTAATCCTGGATGCAAAAAGACCAATAATTATGTATTGGGAATGTAAATGTAATCACATGCAAATATAATGAAAACACATCACTTCGACATACCAACCACGTAAAATAGTATGGGGGTCTATAACTCCACTAGTTGAGGTTAAGGGGCTAAGTTAAGGGGACTTAAACCCAAAGGAATATTATATTAATATTCCTTAAAGTATAAAATAGGGATATTATTTTATCCTAAGTCCGAAGGTGGGGGACATGTGGACTGAAGATAGTTCTCAACATGACAAGTGTCAAGTTGGGAACATGCATCCAAAGAGTTTTGACTAATTTCTTTTTCATGTCATTAGATGAGGGAAGAAAGATGAGAATTGTGATTGAACCCGACTGTTACTTTGATCAGTACTCTGTTGTTACTATCACGAATATCTGTACGTTGATTAGCTTGGAGAGCTAGACAAAAGAGGAGAGTTTTCAAGCCTGTAGGACATTGAATTCTCTCAAGGTGAGATAATTGCAGGGAATTATTTCCCGAGGTGCCAAAATGCAGCGGCAGGGCTCTGAGAATTCATGTTTGGCCTGTTGTTGAAGCCCTGTAAGGGAAGTGGGGCAGCCGAAGGACTGTTGAGCAGAGAAGGGGCACACTTCTTGGGGTGGGACATGCATGTGGGGAATGAGGGATTGTAGGTTGTCAGTATGAATTGGCACCTATGACGGAGTTTCTTGTGACTGAGTCACCTGTGATGGAGTTTCTTGTGATCGATTCACCTGTGACAGAGTTTTCCATTGTATGAGATACTTTAGCTTGGCTAGGAAACCTTATCCAAGTGGATTTTAGCCCCAGTTAAGGGGAAACTCTCTGCTGAGAGTTATGAGCGGGGCGGTCTAAGGATGGGTGGAACGTGGAAGGTCTGCACACAGTTGGTGTCATTTAATAAAATATAAGTGTCAATTGTGTGTAAATCATGTGTTGTAGTAATAATTATGCATTTTTTTCATGAGTTTATCTTGTTTATGCTACATGTATATTTATGTTATGATTATGTATATAATTGTACCTTGCAGAGTACTTATATGTTTTTAATTAGTAACAGAGCAATCTTGTTGGATTGTTGGTAATCAGAGTTCAAGAAAATTTTTAAGTGGCATAGCCTAGTAGGTGGTTGGGGATGTTACAGTAGGGTTGAATCATACAAGGTATGATTGAGTGGAACTATGTCAATGGAGACACCCTAGGATGAATCAACAAGTCTTTAAGGTTGGAGAAAAGCTAGTCACAAGAGGTTCCTATAGAGGCTCTAGAGATGACATGTGCATGTAGCCAAAGAGCATAGAAGAGGTGGGAGAGAGATTAAATCAAGATGTGTTGCTAATTCCAGTGTGTACCTACAAAATAATGAGAGAGATAAAATAAGAATAAAAGAGAATTTAAAAAGAGAAATAAAAAGGTGTAAATGTGCAAAGGAATGATCTCAAGATATATGAGTACATTGACTTATTTGTCAGAGGGTCCAAGTCATACGTGAAGGTCATTATGCATGTGTCGAATCCCTACCGTGAGTTCTACAACACCATAACACATGTTTTTAGGTCCAAATAGCCCCTATATTTCATGTGTGCTAGAACATAGGCATAATACCCTCTTTATGAACTAGTGGTACAATCTTCACTAAGAGATTAGGAAGGACTAAGGAGATTTGAATCATTTGTTCCCATAAATATCAACCCAAAATAGATTTGGCCTATCGTGGATGTGTATTGAAGCATCATAAGTGATTATGGACCCAATTATGGGATTTCACCTAAAACAAATTCCTTAGAGTTAAAAAAATACCCCAAACGAGTGCCCCAAGGATCAAAGTGAACCAAGTCAACGACTATGGGTTAGAGACCAAGAGAGAGAAGGAAGCCAAGGATCCTACGAAAGTGCTAGACATTCCTAAGAAGTTATGCAATTAGGTTAAGGTAGGGAGAACTCAAGGAAGGTTCACCACAAAAGGATAGTCTAGAGAGATATTGTTTCATCATTGAATGTGTCACACATAGACACAGTACAAAAGAGGGTCACAACATGACCTCCTTGGTGGATAGGCATATGTGAGTCAAAAGTGTGAAATCCACAAAATACACCCTTAATCATCAACCATATTCATTAACCCTTATCCTCAAACCCTTTTCCCTTGATGCCAAACCCTTAATCCTTAACTCATAAGCTCAAGCCGTAAACTTTATTCTTTAAAAATCATACCACTAAACCCTTAATGAACCCTTATTCTTAAAGTGTTAAAACCTTAACTGTAATCTTATATATCTAATAAATGCATCCATTTAATGGAAGAAATACATTGTAATATACGACCCTCACAATGTTGAATAATATTCAAGTAATGACCTCCCATGGTCGAGGGGAAATAGCTTGAATGTTTGGGAGGTAGATCTTGCACATTCTCCACTAGGGGTTCAAATCCATGATGGGACATGGACCATTGTGATAAGGATGGAAGGGTAGACATGCCCAAGGAGTGGGATACCCCCCCCCCCTGGTGGGTGTTTCTTTGGGCGTCTCAGTCCTTTCTAAGCCATAAATTTCCTACTAGGTGTTGGCTTGCGGGGTGTTAGCACTAGCCTAAGTTTTATAGTAGTAGTTGATTGAATTTGAACCTAGACATTGCCTAAAAAATCCTAGTTATTTACATTGCCTAAAAAATCCTAGTTATTTATCGATTCCGTTAGATCTATAAAAACAACTTTTCATGTTTCAAAATGATAAAAATAGAACATAAAACTTCTTTTTTATTTTTAAAATCTTTCTTTAAAATATTAAAACTCAATATGAAATAGAAAAATATCCATAAACAAAATAACATAAAAAGAAAAAAATCAATATGAAATAACAAAATGTCCATAAACAAAATATTGATTCTACGGATAAATGATAATTAGAGCGACATTTCCACTTAAACATCAAAATAACATCATTATAAATGCTTTTATTTTTTCAAATGTGGTATTGGTTAAATTGAATTATTATCGTTCAAAGTTAAAATAATTATTGGTTTATCATAAATCTTTTATGTAAATTTTCATTTTTAAGAGGATTTGAATTATTTTTATGATTATTGTCCTAACTTATTTCTTTCAAAAGATCATAGTAAAGAGTTAAAGAGTTCATCAAAGTAGAGTTTGATTAAATAATTATTGGTTTACCATGGATTTGTTAAAAGATAAAGGTTTTTCAACATATAATTTAAGAACATTACAATTTAATATGTCACTTGCAAGAATTTAAATTAGGTGGAGAGGACAGTAATCATTTTTCACAACCACCTAAGTTAACCAAATGAACACATTCTTAGTGAACATATCAATGTAAATTAGTCCATTTAATTTAAGGGGTATTATAATTGGGCAAATATTAACGTTGAGCTAACCAAATACCCAACAACATTACACACAACCATTAAAACTAACCTATCAAGTTAAATGTCTATAACAAAATTAATTATAATTCATTATATTGAAACATCGTCTAAATCAAATTTGAATTTCACAAATATAAATTATAAAAACATATCCACTACATACATTTCCAAATAAATTAAAAAACCTTAAAATCTTTATAACAAAATCAAATTTAATCAATTATGTTAAAGCATTGTCCAAATTAAATTTAAATTTTACAATTATAAAATATACCTCTTATATTCACCTTACATAAATTTCTAAATAAACTTAATTAAACCCTACACTTTTTTGTTCAAATAATTTTCAACAAAGCTTATATTCACCTTACATAAATTTCTAAATAAATTTAATTAAACCCTACACTTTTTTTTCAAACAATTTCCAACAAAGTTTGAATCAAGTAAAACAAAGAAAAATCCTCTTATTTTTTCATAACACCACATATTTATATATTCTTTCTTTTAATATAAGTGGGTAGAGGCGCATTCTACAACCCAATATTAGTTCGATGTGTGATTATGTGCCTAAATTCAACATGGAGCTAACACATGTTACTCTTAAATAATAATAATAATAAATTAAGCAAATGAAAATTGTATATGTATGCTCTAACCTTAATCTATTTCATAGTGCAAAAGGAAAGATTTGCACCTAGAGATATTTGATTCCTCTCTACTCTTGGTAAAACCGAAGTTAAAATAAATCTATACTAGTTATAAAACAAATACATTAATTAATATTTCTTTAATGTAATTAAAACACTTGTATTCGTTCTTTTTTTTTCCAATTGGAAAATTTCTCTATTATATTAATATATAATATGTTCTCAGATATGAAAAGATACAAAAACACAGCTGAAGAGGGGTTGAAAAAAGTGTAAGAACTTTTGGCTATAGCGGTCTCTCGACCAACAAAGAGGGAAAATTCTCAAGATAAGATAAATCAAGAGACAAATAAGAACTGCTAGAAGACTAGTATTACTAGCTTACAAAGTGTAATGATAGATTGAAAAAACAAAAGCATGTAGTAAAACATCAACTTTTCAAAAACCAAGAAGTGCACTAAGGGAGATGGAAGCTGCTCTTAGAAGAGAGTAAAAAAGAGAGGAGGCCCCTCATGACCATCTATCCAAAGACTGTATGATTAAATGCCCTCTTTTTTTTGTAGAGCTTCCTTTGATAACTGATCTGCTGATTTGTTATGCTCACAATAGACGTGTTTGTAGCTGAGATTTTTAAATGAGAGTTGTAGTGTTCTTATTCAGTCCTTCCAAGCTAAGAGAGAGATAGCTTGTAGGTCTCCCTTGTTGCTCAACCACTCGATAATAATTCTAGAGTCTCCTAGAATCTGGAGGGTTTCAATGTGAAGTCTGAAGGCCAAAAAGAGCGTGGCCCAGGAGCCCAATAATTCTGCCCTGGTGTTGGTGCCCGGGCCGCAGTTGAAGGTCCATTTATAGTAAGTATTTTTCGAGATTCTAATCAACCCACCAGCTCCACTCCAAGTGGCATTAGTTTCCGCTGGTCCATCAAACCATCCAGTAGGAGTGGTGTCTATGTCAGGTGCCTTCTTTATGTGCTGCGGTCTTGGATTTCTAAGATATAAATCATTCCAAGTTTTATAGATTCCCATCATTTTGCATGCAGCGAAGCTTGAGGAAGGGGTCCCATTTTCAAAGATAGTTTTATTTTTTTTATCCATATAGACCAGCAGGCCAAGGATGGTAGATGCATGTGACAGTGTTCCTTATGGGACCAAAGATTGAAACAATTCGAGAGAGTGGGTCCATCCCAAAATGTTTTGAGGTTTAATACCGAGGCAAGTATAACCTAGAATTGTCTAGAAAAAGGGCACTTGATAAAGAGGTAATTTGTAGATTCTGAGTCCTTGTGGCACAAATGACAGATACTTGGCCCAGTCCAACTGCTCCTTTGTAATAAATCCTAGGTGTTAAGCTTGTGTGCAGTCAAAAGGCAGGTAAAAAATTTGATTTTAGGAGGAAGATGCCATTTCCACATATGTTTTCTCCATCCAAAGATATTAGTATGCCAACAAGAATTTTAAATGGCTGTGTATACATTTTGGACAGTCAATAAACCAAAATGATCACCCCCGAACCAAAGAAGTCAATCCTCCATATATGAGAGATGGATACCTGAATGTGTAAGGTCCGCATAGTAATATTTCCAAATAGAGGAATGCTCTGCGTTAAGTTCAAGTGATTCACTTGTGCACCATCAGTCAAGCAAATACTCCAATCTGGAGCAGTCCTTTGCTTGGTAGAGGAACCGGAGATTTTTAGAGTGTAAATGTTCCAGCAGTTGATGAGGAAAGATGGAGATGACATCCATGCCCAGAATGTGATCTCTTCCAAGTGTGATGGAGTGGCCCGAGCCAGGGAGCCAGTAGAGCCAGCGAGTGAGCAAATGTTTAGATTTGGATAAGTTTCTCCAAATGAAAGAAGCCGACCTGGAGGAAGCAGTTTCCAAGTGCAGCCAACTGTTAATAGAGTGGTGGCTGAGATATTTTTCCTTTATTATAAAATTCCAAATTCCAAGTAGAGTTAGCACGCGCTAGCGGGAATTGGCAACAAGAGCTTGGTTGAAAATAAATATGTTTCGAAACCCCTAGCCTCCTTTTTGTTTTGGTTTTGCTAAATCTTGCCAATTGCAGAGATGTTGTCGAGAGTGATCAGAGCAGCGCGTCCACAAAAAGTTAAAAAATAATTTGTGGAGTTTTGTAAGGACTGCAGCAGGGGTAACTGCAAGGGCCATCCAATAGATAGGTTGTCCTTCGAGGACAGATTTAATAAGAGTGTACCGACCTCCAAGGGAAATCCATCTCATACACCAGTGGCCAATTCTTTTTCAATTTTAGCAAGTAACCAATTCCAATACGCCAACTTGTAGGAGTCTGTTTTTAAAAAATAGCCTAGGTAGTGAGACCGGAGGAGAGATGGGAGAAAAAAAAGGGGAAGATACCTTTGAGCTGTTCCAAATATTGTTGATGTAGATTTGCAAAATGGAAAGATGATTTCTCCCAATTGATCGAAAGACTTGTGGCGCTGCAAAAGATTTTTAAGATCTCAGTAATCTCCTTCCATTCTTGTATAGAATCATTTGTCATGATGAGGACATCATCGATGAAAAGTAGGTGTCATACCTTGATGGTCCTGGACACCTTTATACCTGAAATCTTGCCCTTTGCTTGGCCTAATTTGAGAAGCAGGCTCAAGGCTTCCGTAGCCAAAATAAAGAGTAGTGGTGAGAGGGGGTAGCCCTGCTGCAATCCTCTGCCAATGCGAAAGAAGGAAGAGGATTCACCATTGACCAAGATGACAAGTTTTGCACTGACCACACAGCTCATGATCCACTTGATCAATGAGTGGTTGAACCCTATCTATGTTAAGATCAATTTGAGAAAGACCCAGTCAATGCAATCGAAGGCCTTTTTGAGATCCAATTTAAAAATAAACGCCTTTGAATTTTTGATTTAATGCTATGTAAGCACTCTTGGACAGTGACAGTGCCAATAGCATCAAGAATCTGCTGACCTTTTAAAAACCCCAGCTGTTCTTTCGAAAGGATCCGAGAGAAGATGGGCTTGATCCTGGTATTCGTTCTTATGTTCACATAAAAGTGGCTTACTCATAAATGTGGTGGTATTTTCAAATATTTATGATGATGCAAAAGAATATAACGCCTTTCGAGAGCACTATCAAATCATATGTCAACAAAATCTCTCATGTATCTCAATGTGTAAGATGGGTGTATTTTATAATCATTGATTTATGAAATACCTTTAACTTC
>JASDQU010102449.1:99156-111175 GCA_032191745.1 Picea mariana
TTTTTGTATTAGTTAATAGTTCTTGTATTAGTTAACTATTACTATAACTTTAGGTGCGTCATAGAGTCCACAAGCATGGAGAGTAAATTGGGATGAAAATCGAACTTGAGCTTTTTTACATATTTCCTTCCATTTACATATACTTGCCAATTAATCTACACCCCTACGACCTATGAAATTTAAAGATAATATTAATACATAATTAAATTATATAATTTTTAATTATTAATTTAATTTAATTTTTAAATATAATTAAAGATAATATTAATACAAAATTAAATTATATAATTTTTTATTATTTTTTAATTATTAATTTTATTAAAAAAAAAACATAGTTAAGAAAAATCTTCCTAATTGTGATCATCATCACTCAAATCAATGTTATTTCTGGTCCAATCATATTTATATAAAAATAAAAATATAATTTCATTTTTTACCATTTCATTAATAATATTTATTACTTTAATGCTAAATATGAGTTAAAAACAATATTTATTATTTTAATGTTAAATATGATTGAAAAAAATAATATAGATTTTTGAAGGAAATATGTAATTCCTTCCATACTAAACATGGATTGGACAATTTCAATGTCCACTCTAAGCAAAATAATCTTATATCAACTTTATATAGAGATAAAGATTTCTACTTGACTAGTAACATTAAAAAAATATATTAATAACAAAAAATATATTTCAAGTTCCACATTAAATTATATATATATATATATATATATATATATATATATATAACAACCTAAAATAAAAATAAAAATTCTTGAAAGGGGCTTTCTACAACCCATAATGAGGGAGATGTGTAATTCTTTGTGTGCTAAACATGGATTTGACACCTTGGTGTTTTAAAAAAATATTTATAAAAAGAAATATTTCAATGTCTATATTAAGTAAAATAAAAAGGGTGGTTGGGAGGAATGATTTTTTTTTTTTTGTAAGCTAATATGCTACAAAAAGGTACATACTTCTATGTCTATAGCATGCCAAAAATGAAAGTGGGCCTGAAACCTATATCACATTTTAGTTTTCTAGTGCTTACATAATGGCTACAGATAGAAAAACCAGAAACTAAGAGTCTATATGGCATATTTAGAACAACTATTCTAACACAAGATTGACCGAGAATCTCCTAAGAGAAGTCCATAGAAACATAGACTAAACTAGGCTTGCGGGGCCATTATGAGTCAGATTAGCCTTTCCTTTGGTATCCTTGGCCATGTCGTCTTGAGTATGATCAGATTCACATTGGTTCTCGTGGATCCATCAGACCTAGTAACCTCCACATACTCCTTGTCATCCTCCTCTCCCTAGTTGGTCGCCTTGAAGTTGATATTGAAGGCCACCCTGCAAAAGACATTGAACTTGGCCTCCACCCTATGAATTTGATTTAGAGTCTCCTCTCGCTTGGTCTGTGTGTCCTGCAGGGATAACATTGTAATGGTTTTCACCATCTAATAGAATTTCATTGCACATAAGACTTTGGTATTCCTTGATCTAGAGAAGTCGGTGTCTACAATCCACTCTTGAAACTTCTGTCTAATTTGTTGGTTTGAGGTGTGGGTCCTTAGAATCCTAGCCTCATCCATGACCGCCTCCAATTTCCTTTGTTTCTCTGGAGAAGTGCTTGAGTGATAGAGTTCCCTAGCATGCACTACATCTTTTTTGGCACATGCGACCCGAGAACCTATAGTGGCTCGATGTTGTGGAAGCAACTTGGTTGTATCCCTTTTCTAATCCCCATGCATACGAGGAAAAACACCCTTGTTATCCATGAGGATATAGGTAACACACAAGAAAGGGGAACATAGCTGACCCAAACCACCAACATGGAACGAAGAGTAAACAATGTAGGATGAAGGGTCCTGCCCAACCAGCCGGGAGAGGACTTCCTTGGGCTTAGAGGGAAACGGTCAACACCTACATTCCCCAAAGTCCTCAGAAGGATACAGAGATAATCTTGGAAGATGCAAGTTGCGTCCTTCTAACCCAAACCTCAGCATAGACATAGAAAACACCCACCCCAGGAAGTCGATAGGTAAACGACGCAAAGAAAGAAGGCCAACAAAAGTTCAATCGATGTCAAACTAAAGGGAAAGCATCATAGAAGTCATAGCCACCCAAGCAAGGAGATAAGTGGTGCATCCTTTCCAACAGAGCTAGGTAGGTTGAGAAGGCCTCATGGTATAAATTCCTTGGCAACAATTTCCACCATAATTCCCCATGAAATATTCATGAAGGTTATTTTATTAATGAAACAACACACCAGAGTACTTACCATGATTACCATGTGATATTGATTAAGACAAGATCTTCCACCCATGCCTTTTGCCATAATATTTGTCCTTAGTATGAGCTTACATGCTCTATGATGAGATCTGTTGCTACACCATTGATGCCACCTTCCACTCCCATACAAATACATTAATGACTTGGTAGCATCTTGCTCCCTAATCGTCAAGTGTGCAAGATCGATATGACACTCGTTCATCACCTCTTCTAGCATGCATATTATGCTATAATGTGAGATCAACCACCCCATATAGGGGATTGACATCCACAATTTTTAACTTTATGAATTTTGCACGCAATCCTCTTAGTTCATAGAGAGCCATGTTGAGGAGAGGTTGTGCCCTAGTGAGGAGAACCTTTGGTTGGATAAATAATCAACTAGACTATTTACTTTTCTATGAACATGTGAAGTGTGAACTATCTGTATTTGACTAAGTAGATCATCTATCTGAGACAAGCGTGAAGTTAGTCTCTAGTTGACTAAGATTTTTCTAGATGCAAGACACATAGAATCCTGGTGAGGAATTAGATGATAATAGCGGAGTCTCCTTCAACTATCAATCTGTGGTAGTTTAGGTTTATGTTTAAAGAGAGTCCCTTCATTAGGCCATCTACCATTGTTGTGTTGTTTTTGTTTCTGCTAAGGTAGTAAGCATATTATACAAACAATATGTCACCCTTGTCATCTATGAATCCATCAAAGTTTAACTTGATGAATGTTGATGGGGTTTTTCCCATTTCTCCAAAGAGGGAATTCCTTTTCAGGATATGTTAGTGCTACATATTGGTTCCACATTGAATTGCTAGGTTGAGAAGATAGTATGTTCTCTTTCCACCACCATTTTTGCTTCCTTCGGCCAAGGTTTGGATTGAATGGATTATGTGATTTATGTATGTATGCTTCACCATATGTCTACATCTATTCTTCTCTCATGCTTAAAAAATTGCTTGTTCGTTTCCTTCCAAATTGACTAGAGATGGTGGCTAGGAAAGATCTACCAGGATTCGTTGAGAATGATATTGTCAAATGGTTTTTGTTGCCAATTTTCTATGGTAGGTCTCATATTAGCTCTATTTATGATTGATAGTCTAAACATAGATGCCCCTTTGTCCCATAGTTGGTTGGATTCAATACAACTGTTGAAAAGGTGTTCCATCATTTCCCCCTTCTATCGACACATGTAGTAGATTGATGGACCTTCAAATCCCCTACTTATGAGGCGATCTGTGGTGATGTTTTCTTCTCTTATTTCCATTTTTTTTCTTCTTCGTTAACATGTAATTTGCAGTAAGATTGATATAATTTGGAGATAGGAATTTGGTATGACCACCACCGTTGTCTGGTATGTTTCATTGATTTGATGACGTTTCCGCATTCGATANTTATGCCTACCAAAGCATTTATTTATTGTTGAATTCATTGCTTAAATGCTCAGCAAAACCAATCTTATTCATATTAGATCTAAATAGACTTCCTTACTCATTGTTAGGCATAAGATTTACCATTCTTCTACTTTCTTCCATCTTTCATTATCACTCTTTATGCTCTATTGGATGAGACTCCATGCCCAATGGATTAGGCCTTTGATCTCTAAAGTTACAGTCTTTATTTCAGTCTGCTATCATCATCATCCTCGACCATGTTTATCCTTCTTTATAAATTCTCTTAAATTTGGAATATGTGCTTAATGTGAGAAATATTGCTTAGTGATAGTGAGAAGTCAACGAGTTTATATGTTTGAGACAACCCTCTTAGGTCCAAGGGCCAACTTGGATCTAAAGTTGGTTCAAATATGTCTTGGCATGGTTTCTAGACATCCAAAAACCATCTCAATTTACAACACTTGTATGATCTAATTTCCCAGAAATCGTATTGTACCAAACTTTTGTTGGCTCCTGCGTTGTTCCAAATCATTAAGCCTATGTAGACTTCATCCAGTCTAATAAGCTCTTCAAATGGGATCTCATAATCATACTTGAACTTCCATATCCTACTCTAAAACTCTCCATGTTTCTTAATCCACTTCCATTAGGTTTTTCCAGTAAAGGACCTATACATGATTAATGGATCCCTGAGGCCCAAGCCCCCACTTCTTTTGGGAAAAAAAACAGTTCCCCAAGTCACTAAGGATCATTTTTTTATCCCTATTTGGTCCACCCCAAAGAAAATCCATTTGAAGAGTTATGATGGCCTTTAGGATATTTGTTGGAGCTATCAAAACCAAGAAGAGATATAATGGCATGGATTGCATAACATATTTGAGGAAGGTAATCTGTCTAGGAATATTTAGAGATTAGAAAGTCCAATTTCTAAGTTTATCTTCCAACTTGGTAAGGAAGTCCTCCCAAGAAGAATTTCACTAGGGATTAGCGAGGAGGGGAGCTAACAAATATTTGGTTGGAAGGGAACTCCTTTGGAAGGCCAACAAGTGGGAGATTTTGAGTTGGACATCCAGGGGGGTATTCAGGAAGAAAATTTAGGATTTTCTATAGTTAATGAGGGCACGAGAGGCCAATGTGAAGGTATCTAGGATTGTTTTGAAGGAAGGCGCCTTGAAGATAGTTAGTCTATCAAAAAGAAGGGTGTCATCAATGAAGAGGATATGCATCATGGGGTCCATATACCTTTTAGATTTTCTAAATGGGCTGTAGATTTCAAGGTTCTTCCAAGTCCCTTTGTCACCAAGATAAAGAGGAAAGGAGATAGGGGATCACCCTATCAGGTGCCTTGATAAGGACTGGAAGTTTCAGATGGAGAAATGTTGAAAATGAAGGAGAATAAATACGAGGAGATGAGATTCATGACCCAAGATATCTGTGTGGGGTAGAACCCAAATGCTAGAAGGAGTTGTTCCAAGAAGATCCAACTTAACCTATCGTATGCCTTGGACATTTCTATATTTAACAACACACCAAGGGATTTGGATACTTTAAGGTATGGATAGTTTCATGGGCCATGATGATCCTATCAAGAATTTGGTGTCCTTCCACATATCCCCCTTGTTCCAAGGATATGATTTTGTGAAGGATGGGCTTATGTCTATTTTCTATAACTTTTGATATGATTTTTATAGATGATAATGCATAAGGCTATGGGATTGAAATTATCAACATTTAATGGGTTCTGATCCTTGGTAATGAGGGAAATGAAAGAGGAATTGAAGGCTTGTAGAATATTACTTGAAATTCAAGATTCCTCCATTATTTCTAGACATCTTCCCTCGAGATGGACCAGAACAATTGAAAAAAATATATGGTAAATTCATCTGGGCTAGGTGATTTACTAGGGGACATGGTTTTAATCGTGATTTCCACTTCCTCCATGGAAATGGGTCTCAGGAGGCTATTTTTCTATTCCATAGAGATTTCCTTCAATATAGAGGCTAGGATGGCATTGATGATCTCCTTCCTTTCCACTAGGGGTTCCATGAGAATCTAGTTGAATTGACCCTTAAGCTCTTGTACTACGTCTTAGTATATTTCTATTTTTTGTCCCACATGATTCAAGAGGCTATAAATCCGATTATGATTGTGTTTGTTGAGCATGAAATTGTGGAAAAAATTGGAGTTCTTGTCTTTGTAATACCCTTGTTTCCCCCAACTTGTAATTAATCATTACTTATGATTACCATGTTATGACACGTGAACAATGTAAATGTATTATTGTTTATATTTCCAATAACTGACTGTGGGGGTGAAGCCTTGAAGTATTGGCCATGATATCACTAGAGGAAAGAATGAGGAAACTAAAGAGAGGGTTCATTATGTTAAAATGACCCAAATTCCCTTTGCTGAAATAATAAGCCTCATCCTCATTCCAAGGAAAAATCAATTAAAGAGAAAAGGTATGGTGGTTGAACAGTCAACTACCCCAATGAATGGAAGCATGGAGGGTTTGGCTAAGGAGATAAAAAATTCTCAGCCCGAAGTACCACATAGTGCAGTTTCCTGCAAGCCCATATTGACCTGACTTCCTTCTGACAATAGGACAGGTCCAAAACCTCCTTGGGGAAAAAGGAGAGGGTGTGCAAGAGAATAAAGATACCAGAGAAAGAAGAGAGCACATGAGGCTCTCAAGTTTTAGAGAATAAATGAAAGAATAAGTTGTTCTTGTTACAGGAGAGAAACAGAGGAGGAATTTGGTCTCTGAGGAAGAGAATTGCTGAAAAGAATGCACGTGCATGTGCAATAGAAAGAACAAAGAACTCGTGGAAGAGTTTTGAAATGGATCATAGAAGAATCGAAGCATAGACTGGAGCAAAAGAGGGTCATGGGCTTGGTATTGGATGGAAAGAAACTAGTGTTGAAAGGAGAGGGTGTTGAGGGACAATGCAGAGAAAATCTAGCTGGGAGGGCATCTGATAAACCCTGTGGAGGTCCTGAGATCAATGGAGAAGAAGGGAGACTTATAGTTTTGCTATAGAGGTGGAGGAGAGTAACCTCCCCAATACCTTTCTTGATTTTGGAAAGATAACCCAAAAAACCTGACCTGAGAAGAAGGTCGCAAGCTTGATGTCGAGGGAGCACTTGATAAACCTCGTAGAGGCTCTGACCGAGAGAGGATCTCTGAGAATTTGTAGAAGTTTCCCTAGTGATATCATGGCTTGGCACGGGGGTGTCTAGAGTGCTAAGAGTGAATGCCTCTAAGCCTACTGTTGGGTGGAAAGGAGAGCACCCACAGTCAGTTGGTTGGCTGTAACTTGTAATAGATAAGTATTTCATATACCCTATTCACTTGAATTGAAATGAAATGGTTGAATATTTGTAATTGTGTTAAAATGTGCCTTGTCTGAAATTGATGGAAATCATGCTTATTGTTCCTCTGTAAATTGTTTCATTTGAATGGTTGTAAGATGACAAGTTTGTCCTTTGTGTTGATTGGAAAATTCTCAAGGGGTTATCCCAAGGATCAATTTTACAATTCTAGAGTTGGGATAGACTCTATGGGACTGCTACAGTCTTGTTGATCCCTCAAAAACACTTTCTCATGTTTTGGAATTCTATCTCTATAGATGAAGTGCGCTTCCTTTAAACTAGTCGTCCAAGTGACCACAGGATCATGCCGACGACCTTAACCAAATATCGATTAAGAGTTAGGAGTGTAGCCTTTAGAGCTTGACAAAGTTCCATAGGACTAGGACCATGGAACTCTTTGCTACACTAAAAAATGAGCTAAGTTGTTTGGGCTTTAGGACTCTAGGAGTCCAGAGGTTCGAGGTGATTGAACATTGCAGTATACTAAATGCACCAAAGACGACCTGTCGAATTGGTAGCTTGATAATGGACCGACAGTTGGTGGTCATTTGCTCATTATCGTGCAATTCATCCCCTTGTTAATCCTCGATCCACTTCTCGGTAGCAAAGTAACGCGAGCCGTAGATATGAGGATATTCAAGATCTCCCTTGACCATTGTATATATATCATGGTCATTCTGGTGTTGAACACTACAGGAGAAAAAGGGTGTTAAACATCTCGAATCCTCGAACGTCGAACTCATGAAGTGACGTGGGACATAGATCTAAGGATCCTTCAGGATCCTCCTTGATCATTAGATCAAGTGTTATTGGAAGGATAGAGTAAGGGAAGGGATGACCGACATCAAGTGATCATTCTGCCTTATGGCCCTCCCAGTCGGTTACCCCTGGGACTAAAGACTTAGGATTGCATGGATCACGAGAGTGCAGAGCCATGTATCCCCATCAATCGTTGGATAAAACTAGGGAATATTATGGGCCATCCTATCATTATTAGCTTCTCTGGCTAAACCCCACTTTGGGTGATTCAGGATGCAAGGTGTGGAGTTTCCTCGAAGGTTGAAGGCCAGAGTGACGTCAACATACAATGTGGCCAAAGTACATAGTGGAGTTCAACTATATGACAGAGTCACTGCATGTCAGCACGTGGCTAAGCCACGTGTCTTGCTAACTCATCGTATATGGGATAGGTTTGAAGAGATGGGTACCATGTGTCAAGGTGGAATCATCGCCACGTATCTTCTAGGTGGCAGATGGTAGTAGGGAAACCCGTGCATAATGCCACCTACACAAGAGGGACCCACTATGGGATTTTGGGACTTCGAAACTCCAGGTGTTTGGAGTGCTAATACGCAAGCTCGAAAAGGGCTGAAAGGCCGGTGCCACGTGGCAAGACTTCGGGGTTTGGGACTCCAGAGTATTTTCAAATAGAGAAAAGTGGTTGAAGCGTCAAAGTGTCGAAGTTTCCCTTGTTGTAGTGTCAAGATCTGATAGGACAGGCCCGCGTGCATCATGGTGATACGACATGTCTGGATATATCCATGTGGCATCGTGGGATTGGACACAAATTAGGTGTGGGACCCCACCCCTCTAGTCAAGTCCAAGCGATGTGTTAAGTGCAGGTAAATATTAACTGTTAAATACAAAGGTGGAAAGAACTCCACCATAGATTCTAGAGTAAAGAGAGGCTTCGGGACTTTGGGTCTCCAAGAAGCTTTAGTGTTGTATAAAAGAGCGTGGAAAGGTTGAAGTCTGGAGGAATTGGTTCCAACACTGGTCACATGTTAAGGTAAAAGGGAAAATAAGAAACATTGAGGTTCTGGAAGTGAATAAGCATGTGACGAATCGATAGAGACTTTCCCCTATAAACCCTTCGTCCACGACCATGTCATTTCCAAAGGATGAAGATCGGGGCCACGACAATGCCGTGTTGGATGGTACAAGGAAAGTGAAGCCACATGGTGAAGGGGGTGGCCATTGGCCAATGACACCCTGAAAACTTCGGAAGGCCATAACTGTCGAACCAGAACTTAGTTTTGGATGAGTTTATAGTCGTTGGAAATCTCTTGGAGAGACGAAGGCGATGGTGCCCTTATTCGAGGGATTCAGGAAGTTGCGGAACTAAAGAAAAAATTATACCCCTTCCCTTAAAAAGGTACTTAGGGGTCAACTGTGTGAAAAAGTGGTATCAAAGCGAGCAACAACACTTGGCCTGCTTGGGCTCATGAAAGATTCAAGTGATTTTTATTTCTTAGAAAACTTGAAGGGAGAGGGCACCCTACCCTACCCTATCTAGTAGAGAATGATTCAAATATAGGCCTGGATGGGCAAGAGAATAGTCATAAGACTAGTTTACCAAGGATAAGATGAGCCTATTGAGAGTATTAGTTCTGTATGGAAATTATCTGCATAATTTCCTTGAGGAGAAGAATGCAGATTAAAATTCAATTAGGATTTTACCTAACGATATTGAATCATGTCAAATCGTGGCAAAATAATCCTATCATTTATTTTGGGAAATGATAGATAGTCCTACAAAAGTGGGATTATGTCGAGGGGCATTGATAATAAAACTTGGATGCAAATGGCATAAACATGTTTTAAGGAATACTTATGTCCAGAAGGAAAATGGATTGAATATGTGGCAGGAGTTGCCTAAAAGTGAGCTTAATGAAGCCTCTCTTAATTATAAATGTTTATTAAATGAAGGATTTGGAATTGGGAGTACAATCCTCCATGTCTAGAGGCCTTATGGAAATAGGTGAAATCATCCTATTTGACCTGTCATAATTGAAAAACTTCCTATTGGGGTAATCCCTCCTTGAAAAATAAAAGAAGTCATTTGGACTGAGAATGAGCCTCATGGAAGAAGTGGAATGACATGAGAAAGTTCAAAAGCTCGTGGTTGTGCTGAAGAAATTTAAATCCCTATTAACTAAGGGTAGGTCTATGCATGAGAATGCAAATGGTAAGTAAGTGGAACCCATCTGCACTGTAGACATGGGTACAATTCTTGGTGCACAAAGATATGCTGAAATGCATATCACAAAGACAGAGCATGCATATACCATGCATATATACTTATTATAGTCTACCATTGGATGTAAAATATGGTAATGTCATGGATCATATGGTTAATGATGATCGAACTATAGCAGCATAAGTAAAATGTTGATTATGTTGAGGAAGCAAGAGGAATGGGTGTGGTGACCATTTTTTGAAGAAGGAAAACATGTGCAACTCTCTGGTTCTGAAGAGAACTGAGAAACAAATTTGTTTCTGGGTACAAGAATTGTTGGGCAACATTTTTCTAATCAAGATGATAAACAAAGCTGCAAAAATATGGGTAATTGAGTGAGAAATCACAACATCATCCCTTGCTTGGTGGATAGAAAACTAATATGCCAGAATTCTCATGGGAGGAGAGTGGCCTCTATCTTTGGTTGTTGTTGAACATAAGGAAGAATTTCGGGTTTAATGGTTGGGGCTGATCTACATGTATAGCCTATCTTTTGTTTTTTTGATGAGGATAGACAGAAACAACTAGATCATCTATAATTTTTTCTTTTAAATAAGGAGATGGACTTTTTCCCCAAGACTAATTATGATATAAATATTCTCTAGAGCTATGTATTAAAATAATTAGTAAGTAACATATTTCGAAATTGTATTTGGGCTTTAAGGAAATAGTCCAAATGTTATTAGACATTAAAATTCATGATAAATGAGGTAAAATGGTTAATGAAATGTTGATCTTGAATGTGGTAAAGGAAGTGTTGAGGCACTTCTAGATGATCAATGGGTCACGTTGACATCCATAGGTGGATGGTATCCATATAAGGTATGGCTTGATATGCTCAAGTAGTAATGAGAGGGAATCTAGAAAAGGATTCCCTTGAAAAAAAGGTATGTTAACGAAAAATGGTTTGAGGAATGAAAAATAAGCTTGATAAGTTGTCTTGTTGCCTTGGGCACTGTTGGAACTGCCTAGATGGTATTTATGGATTGTTGAATAAATTTATAGTAGTTGAGGAAAAAATGCCTCCTTGTTGGTTGTTGTCGTATGGAAAGGGGGCATAGTTATGATTATGTTTGTTAAACTTGCCAAGTGGATATCATGTGATTGACTGCAAGCTCTCAACAGAGAGGGAAGATCAATGTTGAGTATCTCTATGAGACTTTTCATAAGAATGGCAGCAAGATCCTTGGGAGGAGGATCTGAAAGTCTGATATGTCCATGTGTATGAATGACATGGAAAAGGTGCAAGCAATGAGCTTGCATGATGAATGTTTGGCTATGTTTGTATATGCTTGAGTGCATGGATTTAATGCTTTGTGAGGTTTCTTGATATGGAGACTGATATTAAGACCAAATAGATATGAATGATATTAAATGTGCAAGTGATGCACATTTATGATGTAAGAGTATATTTATACTAAAGGCATGATGTGACTGCCTAAATGAGTGAAATGTAAGGCAATAATTTCAGTTGCCAAGATTGAATGAATACCATAGATGCATGGCTGACTCTATTATGAAGAGTCATGAAAGTTTCATTTTGAATGTAGCTTGAGGGGAATGTGTTTCATTCCCTTAGGAAAGGCTAGTATAAATAGATGAAATAATAAATGAGAAAGGATGCTCTGTTGTCATGATAAAAGGCAACATGATTACGCCTTTGAGGACCGCATGAGAACGATTGTGAACAATCATGAATTAAATGATTTTAATGTAAATATGTATGTGAGTTGCAAAATATACCTATGGTAGATACACACAGGCTTATGATTATGCATGTGGTTAAGTGCATCATGTATGTAAGTTAAAAAAATAAGGAATATGTGTGGATAAATAATCTGGATGCATAACAAAGATGCATGTTTATATTCCTTATGGAATATTTCGTAAACAATTGAAGCTAACTCAAGGTTTAGGCCATCAAAGATAGCGATGGATATGC
>JASDQU010102449.1:111673-133139 GCA_032191745.1 Picea mariana
ATCAATATTATGCAAGTCATGAAAAACATAAATAGTAAACATTGATCACACATATAATATACACAGAGACAAATATTCATGATGAAACCCATAAAGGGAGAAAACCTCTTCTTCTTCAAATGATAGGCAGTCTTTTTATGTTATGTACATCGTCTATCTTTGAGCACCAACTCAATGTGAGGCTACCACCTCTATTTTACAAGCTACAACTTGCTGAGAACACCAAATCTCTATTTTCTCTAGCACCCACTAGAAGGAAACACCAACTGCCTGAGTGTTCCAGCACCAACTGGATGGAAGCACCAATTTCCTGTCACACATGCACCGACTTGTATAACATAGAACAATAGTTCTCCATTGCACCACCCTACCACCATGGTTTTTTTGGCTGCAACCAGATGGAAGCTACAACTCCCTGTGTTCAAGAACCCACTTGAAACTCTGAGGACAACAGTCCTCCCTAGCACCACCCTACCACCCTAAGATATAAATCTTTTCTTTCTGAAATTTATTACAGTGATACAATATTTATCAATGGCTTACCCATCTCATCACTATTCTGCTACATTGCTCTACTCTACCTGCATTAGTGTGTTCTTGCTCGCATCTTATTGTGCTTAAGTTCTTGTACAGTCTGTTGTTTTCACCATTTCTCTTCTTTCCATCTTATATTCTTCATCTCTGCATCTTTCATGCTCTATTCCTGCTGTCTTCTTGATCACATACAGTTCAACTTGTTTTATCGAGAAACAACAACCTCTCTCTGTCATGACAATTTTCTTTTATTCCTGCTCTCATCATCCATTACACTTCGCATCTCCAATGCTCAAGTCAGGAATCTAAAAAACGCTCAAGAATCATGATTCCAACGTTCAGGAACAATGATTCAACCGCTCAGGAACAATGATTCAGTTAGTGTAATTGAATCGTAACTGATCACGAAATCATGAGATGAAACAACAACCCTTCAATCAGATTTGGTTTGATCTCCCGAAAGAAAGGGTTGTTAAACAAGAAGAAACACCGTGGTTTCAATTGCGGACCGCCCTTAATTTTATAAAGTTCACGCACCTTCAATCCCCGCAATGTGACGAGACCATAGATCTCACGATTTTGACGGTGCTCCTGAACGGACAATTCAGATCTATCCTCTCAAGTCTGCAGATTAGATCTAGCCTTCTTAAACCAAAAACTGTGATTTACTTCGTGATCTAGGCTCCGGGATTTTCAAATCTCAAACCCTGCTTTCCTCCATACGCCAATCTTCCAAAGTTGATGATCTGTGGACACCTGTCCTTCTTAATCGATGGCTCTGCCTATACTTCAGGAATTTGACCTTTCAACCAGATCAACAGTTCTGTGACCCCTTTCTTGATCAATGGTCGAGATCTCCTTTGGGTCTCCAGACTTTTTAAATCTCAAGTCTCAAACTTCACTTCCCCTCGAAGTATGCGGATTCCTGTCACATGTCCTCTTGAATCAGACGGTTGAGGATTACTTCAGGTCTTTACCCTGAGTCCACAGATTTACGCCATGTCTTTTCTAGATCAGACGGCTTAGATCCACTTCGGATGATCCAACGCTTGAGATTTACTCCGGACGATCTAATGACTGAGATTTACTTCAGATGATCTGACGATCGAGAATTTATTTCGGCTCTCTGGCTCTCTGGGCTTAGGGAATTTAAAATATCAAACTGAAACTCTCGAAGTGATTTCTTTGGAGCTCATGATCCGTCGCCACGTATCCCTCTAGATCTGACGGTTGAAATTTACTCTGGCTCTCCGACTCTCCGGGCTTCAGGGATTTCAAATCTCAAACTGAAAAATCTTGAAGTGATATTTTTTTGGAGTGTAACCTCCTCACATATTTAGACCCGAAACAAATGATGTTTGTTTGATCAAGATATTAGATCAATGACTCGATCTGTCTGCGATTCAACTTTGCCTTGGATTAAATACAATGACTCTCTATCTTTTCTTATCCTATCCTTCCATTTATTTCCATCCAACGACTGATGAAAATTTGGGTGATCGAGATCTCAGATCTCATCCATTTATTATCCTATCCTTCCACTTAAATCAATCCGACGGTCATGACGACTCTTGAAGCATATCCACGATTAAGGATTTGGTTCTGATCACTTTTTTGTACTGCGCTTTCCCTTCTGAGCTTTGATCTCTGCATACTATTTGCTTCTCCTCTCGAGATTATGCTTTTCCTGTTTTCCATCATCGCTTCTGTTCTTTCCATCAATGACAAGCACATGCTTCTTGTAAAACGTGCCAACAATCTCCCCCTTTGGCATTGATGGAAACCCTGAAAGGTTGCACTATTTTGCGTAGACCTCCAACTGTAGCATGCAGACCACACCTTTTCTCACCCTTTGACATCAATGTCAAAGAAAACATGCTCCCCTTGAGATATTGCAATACTTTTTTGGAGGTATCAGATATTCAACCAACACATACTCCCCCTGACAGGATGGAATCTGTTAGGTGAGAGAAGGGATTACACCTAGCTTATGACAGAGATATTCAAATGGTGTTGTGGCTAGGGGTTTAATAAATATGTCTGCAATTTGTTCCGTGGAAGGAATATAATTCAACTGAACAACTCTGATTGTAACCTGCTCTTTGAGAAAATGATACTTTATTGGTATATGCTTCATTTTTGAATGGAGAACAAGATTCTTCGAGACACTAATGGTACTGGTGTTATCACAGTGAAGTGGAATGGGATCAGTATAAGTTACCTTCAAATCTGCAAGAGTTTGTATCATCCATAAGATCTAAGTGCAACAAGTAGAAACAACAATGTACTCTGCCTCTGTAGTTGATAATGAAATATATCCCTGCTTCTTACTAAGCTAGGCTACTAACAAATCACCTAAGAAGAATGTGCCTCCATTGGTGCTCTTTATCTCATCCAAACAGTTTTCCCAATCAGCATCTGAATATGCAGTTAATTGAAAATTCTGATTTCTAGGATACCAAAGACCATAAGTCATTGTACCCTTCAAATATTTGAATATCCTCCTAACAACTGCTAAATGAATTTTTTTAGGAGCAGACTGATAACGACCTACCATTCCAACAACTTGCATTATATTAGGATAGGATGTTGTGATGTACAAAAGACTGCTTATCATTGATCGATATGTTCTTTGATCAACATCAGGTGTAATATCATCTTTACTGAGATTGCAACCAACCACCATATGTGTACTAACAAGAGAGGAATCTTCCATCTGAAACCTCTTTAACATATCTTTCAAATACTTTTCTTGAGAGATAAATATCCCTCCAGAACTCTGATTGATTCGTAAACCAAGAAAATATGACAGTTCTCCTATCATGGACATCTCAAACTCAGTCAACATTGAATTAACAAACCATTGAACTGAAGGGTCATTAGTGCATCCAAAAATAATGTCATCTACATAAACCAAAACAACTAATAAATCATCACCTTCAGACTTAATGTATAGATTATTGTCAACAGTACCTTTCTTGAACATTTTGTCCTGTAGAAATTTGTCCAGTCTATAATACCAGGTTCGTGGTGCTTGTTTCAATCCATATAATGCCTTTTTCAAATTACATACATAGTCAAGATTATTTGTCAGTGAAAATCCTTCAGGTTTCTCCACATATACTTCTTCTTCTAGATCTCCATTAAGAAATGTTGACTTAACATCCATCTGATATACTTTAAAGTTCTTATGACATGCATAGGCAAGAAATATTCTGATGGATTCCAATCTTGCCACTGGTGCAAAGGTTTCATCAAAATCCCGTCCTTCAACTTGTGCATACCCCTTACAGACCAATCTGGCTTTATTATTAACAATTTGTCCTTGTTAATTCATTTTATTCTTAAACACCCATTTGGAGCCAATTACATTCTTATCTGCAGGTCTAGGAACAAGCTCCCAAGTATTGTTCTTCTCAATCTGATCCAATTCCTCATTCATTGATTTTAACCATTTTACATCTTCATTGGCATCATTAAAGTTCTTGGGTTCCACCATGGATATGAAGGCTAGATGTGATTGCTAGGTGTCTTTGATTATCCTTCTCCTGGTTTGTACACCTTTGTCATTCTCACCAATTATCTGACTTGCAGGATGATTCTTTTGAGTAATTCTAGAGGGAGGATTTGATGTTGTTTGCTGATTTGAGTCTGCCTTACTATTTGTATCTTCATCTGACTTAGAGTCTTCTTTTTATGATTCTTGGACCTGTTAATATTCAACTTCAACTATATCCTATGTTGTTTATTCAACACTGCTTACATCTCATACCAGGATTTCTTCATCAACTTTTATGTCAATACAATCAACCAATTTATGCAGCCTCTTATTATAGCATTTGTATCCTTTATTGTTTGTAGCATACCCTAATAAGATACCTTCATCAACCCTGTCATCATATTTGCCAATATTTTCATCATTATTATTGATATAACACTTACTCCCAAAGACTATAAAATGCTTGATTGAAGTAGGTATTCCAAACCATAGTTCATAAGGAGTCTTTTCACTTTGTGGCCTAAGATGAGATTTGTTAAGAATATGTACAACTGTATGAATTGCTTCTATCCAATATGTTTGAGCAATATTCTTTTCATTCATCATCAATCTTGCCATCTGCTGAACTGATCTATTCTACCTCTCAACTACTCCATTTTGTTGTGGAGTCCTTGGAATAGTATACTCTCTTTTGATCCCATGTTTATCACAAAACTCTTTGAAGTCCCTTGAAATAAACTCTCATCCTCTATCAAACCTTACAACCTTTAGTCTTTTTTCTGTTTCATTCTCAATCAGAGCCTTAAACACTTTGAATTTTTCAAATGCTTCAGATTTTTCTTTCAGAATGGAAACCCATGTAAGTCTAGAATAATCATCAATAATCAACATGAAATAATTTTCTTTTCTTGTACCTTCCTTCCTTGATGGTCCACATAAATCCATATGTACTAACTGAAGAGGTTTCTCTATTGATGCAAAGTTCTTAGATTTAAATTGTGTCCGAGAGAGCTTTCCTATTTGACAAGATTTGCATACATAATCATATGGCTTTGATATTTTTGGAAGATCTTTTACTGCCCCACTGTTTCTAAGTTTGATTAGATGATCAAAATTTATTTGTCAAGACTCCTATGCCATAACCAAATTTCATCATACTTTCTTAAGTGACATTCTTATTTTTCTTGTTTCAAAACATAGACATTGTTTTCTGTTCTTATGCCTTTTGCAATCAACTGTCATGAATTCACAGATTGTATTTTACAAGATTTAGAAGTGAAAACAACTTTACATCCTTTGTCACAAACTTGACTGAAACTAAGCATATTATGTTTCAGACCATCTACAAACAACACATCTTGAGCTTTCCCTTTGCCATTACCTAGACTTACCATTCCTTTACCTCTGAATTTTCTTGGTGCGTCATTTCCAAAGGTTACATTTTCTGATTTGCTTTCACTTACAAACATAAAATTACTTTTGTCTCCAATCATATGTTTGGAACAACCACTGTCAATATACCAGGGGTTCTTTTGTTTTGATTTGAAATTACTAGACCACATTTTTCACTATCTTTCTTTTTCCATGTGTTGGCATTTCTAGCTAAGGGTTTTATCGTTGGATCTGCTTTGTAATTATTCAGATGGAAATTTGCAGTTTTGTGGCCGAAGTTATGATAGTTATAGCAATCGAGCTCATTGTTTAGTAGGTCAAAGTGATTGGTACAACTTTTTCTACTCATTGGTTGTTTAGTTCTATGTTGCAAAGATTGTTTATTTCTTGATCTCCTCGGTTGCATGTCTCTAAACTTAATTTGACAATTTGCAATCTTATGACCAAAATTAGAGCAGTAAAAATAGTAACCATGGAAGAAATTTTGGTACCTGAAGGATGGCTCTCTTCTTGGAATTTGTTGCTCCATCTTCTAATATCTTTGTTTTTTTATCAGGGATCACCTTGTTTTTATTAGATTTTGGTGGCAGTGTACTCACATGGTCTGATTGTCTGCTAACTTGGAACTTGATCATCTTTACTGGCTCTTTGCATTATGTCCTTTTGCTGCTTGAACCACTTACATAGCCTAAACCAGTCTTCAACAAAGGAGATCTATGTTTTCTCATAATGTCGTTTAGTTCTGTTGAGGCTTTAATGCTTGGAATATTTTGGAGATACACTACTTTAAACTCTCCATCTCTTTTCTGGTTTTTACTACCTCTTCTTCCAAGGCTTGACATCTTTCCTTCTTCTCTTATAACTTTTGTTTTAGAATGTCCTCTATTTTATTTGCCTCTTATAATTCCACTTTTAACAGGGCGAAGTCTTCATCAGGTTTTTTACTATCTTTCTCGAACTGCATCAACAATTGTTTTTTCTTTTTCTTCTTAAATCTGAGTCTAGCAATTTGTTATAGGGAACTGATCAATTCTCCTTCCAGGTCAACCACAACTTCTTCATCATTAACATCACTTCCTGTTCTTTTATTATCATAATCCTATTTGGCCATAAGCATAAAGTCTTTAGCCTTATCTTCACAAGAAGAATCACTATTTGTGTCTCCTAAAGAGTCATCATTGTTTACACATAAACTTTTCTTCTTACCAAATCTCTTGGATTTGTACTTCTCTTCAACTTCAGAGTTCTGGTCCTTCTTCTTGTGTGAACACTTAGATGCAAAGTGACTTATCTGTCCATAGTTAAAACATTTGAAGGGAAACTTGCCTTGGTACTTGCCTGATCCTTTCTTTAGTCTTCTCACAAATTTTGCTTCAATTTCATCAGGCTCAGAATCCTCATTCTTATCTGCTTTAAATTATGCCTCTCTAGAGGTAGGTTTATCTTTAGTAATCCTCATTTCATAAGCAATTAGAGTTCCTAGAAGTTGATCAATAGACAAAATCTTAAGATCATTCAGTTCTTCTATTGCAGAAACTTTTGGATTAAATCTATTAGGCAGAGATCTTAAAATCTTCTGAACTAAAAAAGCGTCTTCAATCTTATCACCAAGACCCTTCATGAAATTCACAAGATCCTCAAATCTTCAGAAATATTTACTAATTGTTTCATCCTCAATCATATTTAGTTGTTCAAATTTCAATCTATATGTCTAAAGTTTGCAATCTTTTACTTTCTCATTTCCTTCATAACTGCTAATGAGTTTATCCCACATCTCTTTAGCAGAATCAAGATTCATTACCTTTACAAATTTAGCTTCAGCAAGCCCACTCAATATAGCACTCATTGCCTTTGCATTGAAGCTAAATTCTAACTTATCATCTTTGGAAGCTAGCACAACAGGTTTTGTATATCCAGTCTCTACAACATCCCAAACATCAACACTTAAGGCCATAATGTATGTTCTCATTCTAACCTTCCAAAAAGAAAAATTTGTTCCATCAAACAGAGGAGGCTTATTGGTTGAAGTTCCTTCATGACTTGAAATTTTTAAGCTTACTGATCTACCTTTAGCTAAAAGGAACCCGCTTTGATACCAATTGTTGAAATTACTAAGACAACTGAGAAGGGGGGGGTGCATCAGTTGCTATTGTGCTTAAACAATTTTATGCCTATTAAAATATTATTAATCTTCTTCAAGTGATCATCAAGATTATGCAAGTCATGAACAACATGATTAGTAAACATCAATCACACATATAATATACACAGAGACAAATATTCATGAGGAAACCCATAAAGGGAGAAAACCTCTTCTTCTTCTTCGAATGATAGGCAGTCTTTTTATGTTATGTACATATCTATCTTTGAGCACCAACTCAATGTGAGGCTACCACCTATGTTTTATAGGCTGCAACTTTCCGAGAGCACCAACTCTCTGGTTTCTCTAGCACCCACTAGAAGGAAGCACCAAATCCCTGAGTGTTCCAATACCAACTCGATGGAAGCACCGACTTCCTGTCACAGATGCACCAACCTGTATAATAGAGAACAATAGTTCTCCCTTGCACCACCCTACCACCCATGTTTTTCTGGATGCAATTAGATGGAAGCTACAACTCCCTATGTTCAAGCACCCACTTCAAACTCTGAGGACAACAGTCCTCCCTAGCACCACCCTACCACCCTGAGATATAAATCTTTGTTTTCTGAAATTTATTACAGTGATACAATATTTATCAATGGCTTACTCGTCTCATCACTGTTCTGCTACACTTCTCTGCTCTGCTTGCATCAATGTGTTCTTGCTCGCATCTTCTTGTGCTTAATTTCTCGTACAGTTTGTTGTTTTCACCTTTTCTGCTCTGTCCAGCGTATCTTCTTCATCTCTGCATCTTTCACGCTCTGTTCCTGCTATCTTCTTGATCACATACAGTTCAACTTGTTTTATCGAGAAACAACAACCTCTCTCTGTCAAAATATTTTTCTTTTATTCCTGCTCTCATCATCCGTTACACTTCGCATCTCCAACGCTCAAGTTGGGAATCTAAACAATGCTCAAGAATCATGATTCCAACGTTTAGGAACAATGATTCAACCACTCAGGAACAATGATTCAGTTAGTGTAACTGAATTGTAATTGATCAAGAAATCACAAGATGAAACAACAACCCTTCGATTAGATTCGGTTTGATCAGCGCCGTTGGATTATACACACAGATGATTTTTGACTTTTCAATGCATAACCTCCGATGTGGAGCCTAGCAGCGCTACCTTCTTCCTTAATCTTTCGCTAATGTGACCTTGGGTGATGCTCTCATTTGACCACGTGATTGCGGGTGTGGCCAAAGGTGGTTTGAGATCAAATTACATTTCTCCCTGCAATTTACCTCGAGCCTTCACGTGTCCTTTCTCCAAAACCATGGTTTCAATTGCAGCCCGCCCTTAATTTTTTAAAGTTCATGCACCTTCAGTCCCCGCAATGCGACGAGACCATCGATCTCACGATCTTGATGGTGCTCCTGAACGAATGGTTCAGATCTATCCTCTCAAGTTTGCAGATCAGATCTAGCCTTCCTAAATCAATGACTGTGATTTACTTCGTGATCCGGGCTCCAAGAGTTTCAAATCTCAAACCGTGCTTTCCTCCATACTCCAATCTTCTGGAGTCAATGATTCATGGACACTTGTTCTTCTTAATCGATGACTTTGCCTCTACTTCGGGAATTTTACCTTTCAACCAAATCAATGCTTCTGCGGCCTCTTTCTCGATCAACGATCGAGATCTCCTTCGTGTCTCTGAACTTCTGAAATCTCAAGTCTCAAACTTCACTTCCCCTTGAAGTATGCAGATTCCTGCCACATGTCCTCTTGAATCAGACGATTGAGGGTTACTTCGGGTCTTTACCCAGAGTCCATAGATTTATGCCACGTATCTTCTAGATCAGACGGCCTAGATCCACTTCGAACGATCCGACGCTTGAGATTTACTTCGGATTATTCGACGGTCAAGAATTTATTTCGTCTCTCCGAGCTTCGGGAATTTCAAATCTCAAATTGAAACTCTCGAAGTGATTTCTCCGAAACTCACGATTCATCGCCACGTAGCCACATATCCCTCTGGATCTGACAGTTGAAATTTACTTTGGCTCTCCGACTCTTCGGGCTTCGGGGATTTCAAATCTCAAATTGAAAAATCTTGAAGTGAGATTTTTTCGGAGCGTAACCTCCTCACATATTTAGACCCGAAACAAATGATGTTTGTTTGATCAAGATCTTAGACCAATGACTTCATCTATCTGCGATGTAGCTTTGCCTTGGATTAAATCCAACGACTCTCCATCTTTGCTTATCCTATCCTTCCATTTATTTCAATCCGACGACTGACAAAAATTCGGGTGATCGAGATCTCAGATCTCAGAGCTTGCTTATCCTATCCTTCCACTTAAATTAATCTGGCGATCATGAAGGCTCTCGAAGCAGATCCACGATCAAGGATTTGATCCTGGTCACTTTTATGTACTGTGCTTTCCCTTCTGAGCTTTGATCTCTGCATATTGTTTGCTTTTCCTCCCAAGCTTATGCTTTTCCTGTTTTCCATCATCATTGTTGTTCTTTCCATCAATGAAAAGCACACGCTTCCTGTAAAACATGCCAACAGGAAGATCCGAGCAGGGAGTAGATTTCATAAGCAAGGAAGGAGAAAAAGGGGGAATACTTTTCTCTCCCACAAAGATCTGAATTGTTTAACAGAGTTATAAGCCTTAGAAGAGCATATGTGGAAACAAGTACAACTGGAAAAAGGAAAATAAATAAATAAGTAAGTTTGAATGAATAGGCTTGGTTAAGCCATGATAAGTAAAGTCAGTGAGGCCTTGGAAAATAACTCAGTTGGATTGAAATTTCAGGGCTGTGTAGAAGGAGTTGGATAGGGAAGACTTCCTTGACCCCTTCTTTGTTGCTTATTGTATTTCTCTAGTACAAGAGATTGATTTACTAATGCAAGTAAGTGTTTTGGCATAAGGATGTTGATGGTCGTATGATTATATAATACAACTGAAAAATGGATTGTGATTGCACTAGCTAACATATTGAGGAGTAATGTGGAAGAGTGCATAGAGATATGTTGGGGAATATCTGAAAACATTTTATTGATTTAAATGCTATGATACATGCATTTTTGTTTTACATGACGACTAATAGATATGTGTGTGTGTGTGTGTGTGTGTCATGTATAAGGAATGATTGGAGCTGTTGGGAAAGGACAGTTGCCAATGGTAGATAAACTATGATAAAGGATAAATGCAAGAAGGGTGATGTTGAAAGATTGTTGAAGGGACTTTGGGAGCCCCATGGAGCACTATTGATGAAGTAAAAATTCGAAAAAGGGTGCTAGCATCCATAACAGGTATAAAAATGTTCATTCCTATATGGCATAAGGTATGGAGGGATTTGGTAAGAATCCCCTCTGAATTATTTTAATTTCTTACTGATATGCGAATAATTTTGAGTGGCTATTATATGCCATTGCTACCCAAGAAGGGTAAGATTCAAGAAAGAATAATCTGAATAACAGAGAGAGGAAGTATATTCCAGTCAAGAATGAGTTATAATCCTTGCAAGAAAATGCATGAGTAAGGAGTACCATGGGTAGAATGACTAATCTAGGGAGATTGGGAATAAAGGTGCTCATAGTTAGCACATTGCATGGAATTCATTGAGGAAATGCATGTTTGAATAAGAGGTAAGACAATGGATTTTCCATTGAGGAAGGAGGACTTTCCAATACTCCAATTGAATTGTGTAGTTGTTAAAGAAAATAAAATTTGGGTGGCCATGAATGTTGGCACCTTGGTTACTAATGAAGGAAGAATGCTAGGGTGATTTCAAGAGAAACTTTTAGTTTCATATGTTCTTATTTGGGATCATGATCATCCTGTAGTAGGAAGCACAGTCCCGTTGCAAAAAAGAACGATAATGAATAAGCCATATGGAAAAGTGCTTGTCATAAAGTGTGGAAAACTTGAAATCAATGCAAGGGTGCATTGGGTATGAATGTGCCCATGAATATTGGCACATTGATTAAAGTCATTTGATATTTGAATTGCATTTGGAAAATTTAGTATGTTGAAAGGATGCATACGTAAATAATGATATTTCCTTTTTCTTTGTACCCTTGAATAGATGAAAATGAATTGGAATGTTAACATGCGTAGTTTTGAAAATATATGTGCATGAAAACTAAAAATTTGTTTGCTTGAGGAATGTTGAAATTGTAGGAAGAAAAGAGTCTTGGATATGCCAGTGTTGTAAGCCCATAAGGAAGACCAATTGTCTGTTGAGCCAAACTGCAAGGAATGGTATTTCCTTTTTGAGCAAGTGAATTTGATTGTTAGTATGCACAATTCAGAAATTGTTTATGATCCACTGCAAGTGTGCAATGAAAATATAATGTGCATGAGAACTAACAATTTGTTTGGTTGGGGAATGTTGAAATTGCAGGAAGAAAGGGTCTTGAATATGGTAGTGTTGCAAGCCCATAAAGAAGACCGATTTCCTGCTGAGCCAAAATTCTATGGGAAGGAAAGTCCCATACTTGTGAATATGGTTCCTGTGGGAACAAATCTGAAAATAAATGTGGAATTTGGAAATTTGTGGGTGACAGATTTGCAAGAAAATTATGAATTTGAAATTGAGGATGATATCTCATAATTTTTGTATACCTGTGATACGGGTGAGACGAAAAAGATCTGTCTAGGGAGGACAGATGAAGGATGTCAAAGATGGAAAGAATGAAAAAGTCTACTATTAAGACATCAGAACCATGTGGTAAGCCATGATCACCCTAGAATATGTTGTGTTGTGGTAACACAAGCTCGAGGTACGCCTTGGTAGAGAAAGTCTGAGGGATGCCTCGATTATAAGGCTCAATGAAGTCTTTAGAACTCTTCTTGTGTGAGAAATCCTTGGCAAGGCAAGATGGATCACCCAAGGCTTTGTATAGTAGAGAAGGGGATTCCTGAGCCTGGGCCTCGAGGGTGAGTGACCGTAAGGAAGAGGAGACTTTGATAATTCTTATAAACTGTTGAATTGGTTCATGCACACAATGGGTATGTCAAGAAAAAACAATGAGCTAAGATAACAAGACAACCATATGGATACAGATCCATGAACTTCATAGATAAGTATTGTGCTAGATTATGAAATCTTTCCTCTTGAATTTTGCACAGCAGTAAGATGTTTTCACATGAAATTGTGATTAATATGCTTGATGTCCAAAATCATTGAAGGTTGGTGAAGAAATCCAAGGGTATGGAAAGGACCTGGCCAAGAAAGAGGATCAAGATTTCTGAAACAACTGAATGACAAGAGCATGACAGGCATTACTGAGAAAGAACATTGAGGATGATGTTCCTTTGAAGGGGAAGGGGATTGTAATACCCATGTTTCCCCGGACTTGTAATTAATAATTAGTTATGATTACCATGCTATGGCATGTGAACAATGTAAACGTATTATTGTTTAGATTGTCAATAATTGATTGTGGGGGTGAAGCCTTGAAGTATTGGCCATGCTATCACTAGAGGAAAGAGTGAGGAAACCATAGAGAGGGTTCATTATGTCAAAATGACCCAAATTATCTTTGTTGAAATAATAAGCCTCATCCTAATTCCAAGGAAAAATCAGTTAATGAGAAAAGGACTGGTAGTTGAACAATCAACTACCCCAATGAATGGAAGCATGGAGGGTCTGGCTGAGGAGATAGAAAAATGTCAGCCCGAAGTACCACAATGTGTAGTTTCTCGCAGGCCCAGATTGAACCAAATTCCTTCTGACAAAAGGAATAGGACAATTTTATAACCTCCCTTGGGAAAAAGGAGAGGGCATGTAAGAGAAGAAAGATATCAAAGAAAGAAGAGGGTGTGTGAGGCTCTTGAGTTTTAGAGAATAACTAAAAGAATAGTTGTTCTCATTACAGGAGAGAAACAGAGGAGGAATTCGATCTCTGAGGAAGAAAATTTTTGAAAATAATGCACGAGCACGTGTAATATAAAGAACAAAGAATTCGTGGAAGAGTTCTGAACTAGAGCATAGAAGACCCGAATCCCAGACTGGAGAAAAAGAGGGCCTTGGGCTTGGTGTTTGCTGGAAATAAACTAGTGCTGGAAGGAGAGAGTGTCAAGGGACAGTGTAGCTCCAAAAGGGTCGAAAGGCAGGAGCCACGTGGCAGGACTCCGGGGTTCGGGACTCTAGAGGATTTGCAAATAGAGAAAAATGGTTCAAGCATCGAAGTGCCGAAGCACCGAAGTTTCCCCTGTTGTAGTGTCAAGCTATGATAGGATGGGACCATGTGCATCATGGTGATGTGGCATGTCTAGATAGCTCCATGTGGCATCATGGTGATGTGGCATGTCTAGATAGCTCCATGTGGCATCATGGGATTGGACACAAATTAAGTGTGGGACCCCACCCCTCTAGTCAAGTCCAAGTGATGTGTTAAGTGCAAGTAAATCTTAAACATTAGATCCAAAGGTGGACATAACTCCACCATAGATTCTAGAGTAGAGAGAGGCTTCGGGACTTCGGGTCTCCGAGAAGATTTAGATTTGTACAAAAGAGCGTGGAAAGCTTGAAGTCTGGAGGACTAGGTTCTAGTGTCGATTGCATGGTAAGGTAAAAGGGAAAACAAGAAGCATCGAGGTTCTGGAAGTGAATAAGCCCCACGATGAATCGACAGAGACTTCCCCTGTAAATCCTTCTTCCATGGCCATGTCTTTTCCAAAGGATGACGATTGAGGACATGATAGTGCCATGTTGGATGGTACAAGGAAAGTGAAGCCACATGGATGACATGTGGCGAAGGGGGTGGCCATTGGCCAATGACACCCCAAAAACTTCAGAAGGCCATAACTCTCGAACCAACTCAGTTTTGGATGAGTTTTATAGTCATTGGAAAGCTCTCGGAGAGTAGAAGGAAATGGTTCCCTTATTCAAGGGATTTAGGAAGTTGCGGAACCGAGGAAAAAATTATACCCCATCCCTTAAAAAGGTACTTAGGGGTCGGGTGTGTGACAATCTCCTTCTTTCAACCATTGTAAGCACAATGTTTTCTTCTAGAGGATCTCCTCTTGTTTCTCTCGATCTTAAGTTTCCTGTTTGAGTTGTTTCTCCTGATATTCATGTTCCACTATTCTTCCATTGAGATTAATGGTGGCATACAATGCCTCCATATCTTTTTCAAGCCTTTCTTATTTTAGTAGAACGTTTCCAAACACCTCCTTGTTTCACTTCTTGATGTGTTGCTTCACCTGTTTTAGTTTTTGTTGTAAACATTACATCTGGGAGCCCAAATTTAAACTTTCATCTATCCACAATTTGCTTAAGTTGGTCATAAACTCTAGGTGGTTTAACAAAAATGATTCAAAGTGGAAGGGCCTTGGTTTGGGCATTGTCAATCTCTACCATGAGAGCTTAATTGGTTAGTGATCAAATTCCATGTAAGGTAGAATGTCTTCTTCAACGAGCAACAAATTTTGGAACATGCTCTTTGAGAGGAGGAAGCGATCAAGCTTGGTGGAAATTTGGTGAATTCCCCCATGCTTATTGTTCCAAGTATAGAAACCTCTAACTATGAGTATGTCAATGAGTTTGAAATCTACTATGAAGTATTTTAAGGATATTTTTTTTGAACCTAGCCTCCTTAGCCCCCCTTTCTTCTCTTGAAGTGATGTGAACATGTTAAAATCCCCTCCCAGGGTCCAATTGCTGAGAATAGATAGATCCCCTACTGCTTTGAGGGATTCAAGGAAAGGAATTTTCAGTAGCGGGTTCGTATGTGCTTGGAATGATGAGCCTCTAATTCCAAAGTCAAATGATATTAGGTTGGGTTGATCCACAAAATTCTCCAGAGAGATCTGGTCGAGATCTCATAGAACAACCAAACCCTCAAAGAATCCTACGATTGGAACTGCTTTGAATTCATTGTTTCTCCATACCTTTTTGGCCAACTTAGTCATTGTCTCTTTGTCACATTTTGTTTCCTACAGGAGGACTATTGATGGCTTTTCTTGATTGATTCTCTTTCTGAGCATGCATTTTCGTTGAGAGTGTTGAGATATATTACATTCCAAGAGAACACTATCATTAGTAAATAAAAAGGAGGGATGGAAATCAATGCACCTTGAACTATTCTACTTAGGGGTTTAACCTGACAGCTTGGCTTGTGAGGTGAAGTATTTTTTTGGCAGTCCCATAGCCTACCTGGAATTGATCAATAGTGCACCGACCTCTTCTATTTTTTGTTTGGAATACTTGCACCCTATTTTTTTCTCCTCTGCTGAGAGTTTCTTCTGTGATTTATGGGAGGATGTGATGCCAAGTCCCTCTGATTGATTGGGGTTGGCCTAAGACTTCTTTGCTTTTGATCTACTTTTAATGAGTTCCTTTTTCATTTGTAGTAGTTGGGGTTTTTAGAGGGTGGAACATTATTCCCCATGTGCTTCGACTAGGGTTGGAAGGTCTATCTCTTTCATTTCTGAGTTGAGTTCCTTCTGAGGCTCATCCTCTTCTGAATCTTGTGAGAGATCCTCCTCTATTTCCATGATCTATTCTAAGATGATTTCCTCGGAGGGGTTGAGGTTGAATTATTGAGGGTCCATTTTCTTCCTTTTGGGATCTTCCTTGGGATCCATGACTATGATGTCAACCATAGTAGGATTCCCCTTTTCGATGCCTTCTTGGTAAGGGACCAACTCATTGTCTTCCAATGCTTCAAAGTTGTTTTGGTGATTGATTTCTTGGGTTATGAGGCCTACGTTTGTTTCTTTATTCCCTGATTTCCTCTTACTAGGAGCCTTATCGAAGCCTTCCTGGTCTATATTACCCTTTCCATTTTCTATTGTGTTCAAGATATTAAGGGGGCAGTCATGGAAGAGGTGCATGTGCTCATGGAATTTTTTGCATCACAATGGTATATGTTCGTAGTTCAGGGTATTTACCCATTCCATGTACTAAAAGAGAATGAACATGGATTCTGGTAGAGAAACAATGACATTCATGTATACACATATCCTTGCATATGAGATGTACCTCCCTTGCTTGCAAACCTATGAGATCTTGATGAAGGAACCCAGAGAGTTCCCAATCCATTCCAATGTCTCAGATTCCCACAATTCCTAAGGAAGGGAGTACATTCGAGTCCAAACTAGATATTTTGTGAATGTATCCCTTTTGGGGCTAAAACGTTCCATCTAGTACTAGAGGTGCAACTTTGCCGAGTTAAAAAAATATGCTCCCGCTTCAAATATTTTCTCATGATCTTCGACACACTTGAATATGGCCATGAAGAATCCTTTGGAGCCCAGCTTTAGAACAACATAGCCTTTGGTTTTCCACCTAGAATTTACCCATCCAACTAGAGCCCTCTCATAGGGTCATAATCCCATTAATTTACCTATGACAAAGTGATCTTTCATGAACTATATATAATTACCAACATTAGGAGAGGTTACCTCATACCTCAGTTTGTCCTTGTATTTGTCCAAGCATCTGTTGCTAAGTTTGGTTGGCATCTTCCCTTATTGGGAACCCTCTTTGTCAGGTTCATAAACCTTTCCCACGTTGTTCCCTTCCCTACCTGTTTCGAAGGAAAAGGGGCAAGTAGAGGCCTGCCCAATTACTTTATCTATAAAATATCATGGATCTACACACGGGCTACTAAAGGTTTTCATAAGAGTCAATCCAAGAGGGACCGCTATAGTCTTGATGACTACAAAAACACCATGAGGCTTTTTACTTCAAGGAGTATGGGAAATGCAGATCACTGAGGAAATCTGTGAAGACAAAGGCAGATAGGGTTGCAAAGCTAGGTTTTGTTGTTGCAGAGCTCATTGGTCTTTCAAAGGCAAATCCAGTCCATCCACTGGGAGGAATGATTGTTATCCTCCCACTCGAGTTCAATTCCTACAAGTGACATGTTGAGTTTATAATTGTTATTGCGTTGAAAGGTGATTTATACAACCCAGTATGAGGGATATGTGTAATTCCTTCCACACTAACTTCAGATCTATCATGTGCCGAAAGTGATCGAGTCCCTCAAGGTGAATTTTTTTTTATAGATTAAAAAAATTTAAAATGAATCTACACCAGTTTATATTTAAATCATCATCTTCCAAACTTACTTATTACCTTTGTATAAAGGATCATAGATACACATAATTGAAATTACACTCTTTATGTATATTCAAAACTCTACAAAAAGGTATTCTAAAAAAAAAAAAATAGAAATCTCATATAAAGTACATGCTAAAAAAACTATCAAAATTATGTGTGGGAAAACATATAAATGCCATCTCTAGTCTCCTCCAACTTCCAAAACCCCTTAGTTTTCCTTTGTCCTTATGTGTGGGAAAGCATATAAATGTCATCTCTAGTCTCCTCCAACTTCCAAAACCCCTTAGTTGTCGTTTGTCCTTCCTTCTACAAGGTATTTTTCAACATGTTATGCTCTATACACATGAGTCAAGGATATGGATCTAAATATATTTGCTATCTCTTTCAGATTATCACCAATACGTCAAAGAAAGAACTTATGTATTTGAGTAGAATAACACATCCAATTTATAACTAGTGTTGAGTCTCCAAAAAATTATTGTTTACTAACATTTCTATCCCAAGCACATTTGAGAAGAAGTTTCAAGGTAGTGAGCTCCATAAAGTTGTTTGTGTTCGACTCTAATCTTGCTTAAAATTTACCAAATGAGAATTAGATAAGTATAAAACCCCTCCAACATTTCTAAAATCATATAACCCTTGGTAAGTGCCATAAAAAAAAATCCTTAGGCTTGAGATTTATTGATCACTAATTCATTAATCTTCCTAAGATATCCTTGACCCACTGACATTCTAGAATTTGGAAACTTTTAACATCTTACATGAGCATCATAACTTGAATATTAAGAGATAGTTATGCCCTCTCTCAAACATTTATCTTTAGGATGAAATACCCATCTATAGCTCCTTTTCAATTGGTACAATATTCATTATTTACACATTCTCAACCATAACTTTTAGTCATTCTTATTATTGTGTTTCCCCTTCTCCTTGGAATATAGATTTTGAGGAAACTCTTGGGCACTTTCCCTCATTCCAAAAAAGGTATCTAGAGTAAAGTTGACAATGTAGATTCGGTGTTCTTAACTTAGAAGTGACATCATGCGAGGCTCATAACATCAAGTACATCACAAACGAAACTAGTCTAGAAACTTGACCCAAGACCCTTTTACATGTAATTCATATCACTCAACCACTTAAACCAATCCACTAAGCTATTCTTATCATTCTATTTATAAAATTGATATTAAACATAATTTTTTAATTACCTTAATCCTTTTCATATAAACTTAAATATAATGTTTTAATTAACGTTATCATTCCATATACAAACTTTGTGCATCAATGTTGTCATTAAAAAATCCTTTATGATGGTTAAGGGAGTTTCACTTAAACGTAGAAGTAAATATAAAAAACTAGTTTTCACATTATAATTATTAGTCCATGCCATATTAGGAACTGTAGTTTTCGCTCCAAAGTCAAGATGATTTGACTTCATATTATTTTTCTAAATTTTGTACATACTTTCGACAGTTTTCCAAAAATGTTTATTAATTTTTTTCCTTAATTAAAAAGTATATTTTTTATTTTTAAAAATCATAGTTTTAATGTGTTGATTACTTTTGAGAACACCGATGGGACTTAATATCTTTCGTGGAGAGCCATTTAACATAAATATTTGTCAAAGTCATAAAAAGATTTAAAAAAAATAAAATTAAAAATTAAACTATTGTAGAAAGATTTCACTTATTAATGGGTTTGACAAATCATATTACATGTATCATATGGTAGTTACTCAACATTACTTCCAGTTATTAATGGGTTTGACAGATCATATTAAACACATTGGCCACAACCTTATCCTTATGTACTACCCCGCCGCTTAAATATAAAATCAATTTGTTCTACTAGTTACAAATCACTTTGTTTGTTTGTGCTCACCTAGCTCTTGGGTGTGGGGCATCTACCTATGCTAAAGATTTAGATTTTTTTTTCTGACCAAATGAAATGATGTAAGATTTCAAAACTACAGAAGTTGAATGCGAAATCATTTTGAACCAATATAAATCCACTCCCATATCTTAGGAAAATTAAACTTCATGAAAATTAAACTTCATGAAGATGGTTCCAATTCAACAATTTTTCATCAAACATTTTGTAAATACATTCCTATTTACATACATGGATGATATAAAAGAGACAAAAGCTGAAAAGATTCTTGCTGAAAGAATACCATTGTAGTATGTGGACAGTTTTATATTTATTAATATAAGAGTTTTTTAGTTAAAAAAATAAAATGATTATTTACTTGAACATTTAAGTAGAGGAGCGATGTAATTCAATGTACCTTTTCACAATTATTGCTTCCCAAGCTAATGCGCAAAGTTAATGGGTTTGAAAAATAATTAAAACCTAAAGCAAAGATTAGAATATGAATTTAATGCAAACATATATACATAGGATAATCAATTATAAGACAATAAAGACATAAATTCAACCTAATGGTATTATCAACGAAATATATTATTAGAATAAATTGCTTAGCTACAAAGATAAATTACTTTACAACTTTCTCATGTTTATAATTATTAAAACCGATATGAAAAATTATATAAAACATTTCAAGTTATAATCTTAATATCTTATATACATTATTCACTTCAATGTAATGCATACAAAACAAAATAATGGACATTATTAGAATATATTGGAAGATTGTCTAATTAACTTTGCCTATGATAAATATGCTTATTATTATTAATTATTAATTTATATGTATATTTTTATGGTCATAATTATTTTCATACATGTTATATTAATAGTTAAATATGGTCATAATTATTGGCATACTCGTCATTTATTAGTTCTTGCTAAAGGTAAGCTAAGGATTCTAATTTGGAGTTGACTTTGTATTAGTTTGAGGGTTGATTATACATTTTTTCACAATTGTAATGTTCAATATATCAAACTCTAAATTTTATTTTTTATATAATAAAAAACAATCTTTTTTTGGTAATTTCATTGGAGAAGAGATTTGATGTTTTATTGCGACCTTCATTATTCTCAATGTTCTAAATGTTCTATTTTCCTATATTTTCCTAAGTTCACCTAAGTTTTGAGTTTATTATAACTTTATCGTTTATGTTCTATTTTCCTAAGTTCACCCGAGTTTTGAGTTTATTATAACTTTATTGAAAGTATAGAGCTTTGATAAAGTTTTGAGTTTATCATAAAGCTATTACATCAGTACATATTCTTTGGCTATGTTCAAGCTCTTTCAAGTTTGTGGCGGTTGTATTAATACTTTTTCACTGTAAAATGGTGGTTGCATCAACACTTTCTGCATTGTCAAATGTCAGTAATCAATATGTTGTTGATCTGTACATTCCATCCTCACCCTCTCACCACCTCATCTTCCTCTTCCCATCACCACCTCATGTTCCTCTTTCGAGAGCTATCCCTGCTCAACAAGGAATAATAATCCAATTATTTTAGTGCACCACTACAATCATTAACTTTCTTCATGGTTGGAGTGTTTCTACATTGTATGTTTCATATTTGCAATTCTGTTACAATATACATATAGAATACATCACTTGCTCACATGTTTGTTGGAGATACATCGTTCCTCCTTATTGAAGATGTTTCTCATGGGCTGAAGTTGTTGTTGAAACTTTGGAGATCCTCAACCTACACTTAAGGTACGAACTATCTGCTCTCACTTCAACTAATAAAGCAAGAGAATTGTCACTTCCTTTAGTAAGATCCATGAAAAACAATCTTTCTAAATTATTTCATATCTCTCAACCTAAAAAGCTAATTCAACAACCACATAGACAGTCAGTTATATACATCAAATAGCTAAATTACTTTAAATTTATACTAATCTAGGGTTAGAAATCCTATCGTACAATGAACCGCGACTACAAC
>JASDQU010102449.1:143121-164683 GCA_032191745.1 Picea mariana
CTGTTTTGCTACACTGCTCTACTCTACCTGCATCAGTGAGTTCCTGCTCGCATCTTCTTGTGCTTAAGTTCTCGTACAGTCTATTGTTTTCACCATTTCTCCTCTTTCCATCTTATGTTCTTCATCTCTGCATCTTTCACGCTCTGTTCCTGCTGTCTTCTTGATCACATACAGTTCAACTTGTTTTACCGAGAAACAACAACCTCTCTCTGTCACGACATTTTTCTTTTATTCCTGCTCTCATCATCCATTACACTCCGAATCTCCAACGCTCAAGTCGGGAATCTAAAAAACGCTCAGGAATCATGATTCCAACGTTTAGGAACAATGATTCAACCGCTCAGGAACAATGATTCTGTTAGTGTAACTGAATCGTAACTGATCAAGAAATCATGAGATGAAACAACAACCCTTCGATCAGATTTGGTTTGATCAACGTCATTGGATTATACACGTAGATGCTTTTTGAATTTTCAATGCGTAACCTCCGATGTGGAGCCTAGCAATGCTAGATCCTTCCTTAATCTTTCGCTGATGTGACCTTGGGCGATGCTCTCATGTGACCATGTGATTGCGGGTGTGGCCAAAGGTGGTTTGATATCAAACTATGTTTCGCCCCACAATTTACCTCGGGCCTCCACATGTCCTTTCTCCAAAACTGTGGTTTCAATTGCGGCCCGCCCTTAATTTTTTAAAGTTTGAGCACCTTCAATCCCTGCAATGCGACGAGACCGTAGATCTCACGATCTTGACGGTGCTCCTGAACGAACAATTCAGATCTATCCTCTCAAGTCTGCAGATCAGATCTAGCCTTCCTAAATCAACAACTGTGATTTACTTCGTGATCCGGGCTCTGGAAGTTTCAAATCTCAAACCCTGCTTTCCTCTGTACGCCAATATTCTAGAGTCGATGATCTACAGACACCTGCCCTTCTTAATCGATGGCTCTACCTCTACTTCGGGAATTTGACCTTTCAACCAAATCAATAGTTCTGTGGCCCCTTTCTCGATCAACGGTCGAGATCTCCTTCGAGTCTTCGGACTTCTGAAATCTCAAGTCTAAAACTTCACTTCCCCTTGAAGTATGCGGATTCCTGCCACATGTTCTCTTGAATCAGACGGTTGAGGATAACTTCGGGTCTTTACCCAGAGTCCACAGATTTACGCCATGTCTCTTCTGGATTAGATGACCCAGATCCACTTCGAACGATCCGACACTTGATATTTACTTCAGATGATCTAATGACTGAGATTTACTTCAGATGATCCGACGATCGAGAATTTATTTCGGCTCTCCAGATCTTCAGGCTTCAGGAATTTCAAATATCAAACTGAAACTCTCGAAGTGATTTCTTTGGAGCTCACAATCCGTCACCACGTATACCTCTAGATCTGACGGTTGAAATTTACTCCAGCTCTTCGGCTCTCCGGGCTTCAGGGATTTAAAATTTCAAACTAAAAAATCTTGAAGTGAGATTTTTCTGGAGCGTAACCTCCTCACATATTTAGACCCGAAACAAATGATGTTTGTTTGATCAAGATATTAGATCAACGACTCGATCTGTCTGTGATGCAACTTTGCCTTGGATTAAATCCAATGGCTCTCCATCTTTGCTTATCCTATCCTTCCATTTATTTCGATCCAACGGCTAATAAAAATTTGGGTGATTGAGATCTTAGATATCAGCCCTTTATTATCCTATCCTTTCACTTAAATCAATCCGATGGTCATGAAGACTCTAGAAGCATATCCATGATCAAGGATTTGATCCTGATCACTTTTTTGTACTGCGCTTTCCCTTCTGAGATTTGATCTCTACATACTATTCGCTTCTCCTCCTGAACTTATTCTTTTCCTATTTGTCATCATCATTGTTGTTCTTGCCATCAATGACAACCACACGCTTCCTGTAAAACATGCCAACAATCTCCCCCTTTGGCATTGATGGCAACCCTGAAAGGCTGCACTATTCTGCGTAGACCTCCAACTGTAGCATCCATACCACACATTTTTTCCCCCTTTGACATCAATGTCGAAGAAAACATGCTCCCCCTGAGTTGTTGTAGTACTTTTTCGGAGGTATCAGATATTCAACCAACACATACTCCCCCTGACAGGATGGACTCTATTACGTGAGATAAGGGATGGCACCTAGCTTCTGATAGAGATATTCAAATGCTGTTGTGGCTAGGGGTTTAATAAATATGCTTGCAATTTGTTCTGTGGAAGGAATATAATTCAATTGAACAACTCTGATTGTAACCTGCTCGTTGAGAAAATGATACTTTATTGGTATATGCTTCGTTTTTGAATGGAGAAAAAGATTCTTCGAGACACTAATGGCACTGGTGTTATCACAGTGAAGTGGAATGGGATCAGTATAAGTTACCTTCAAATCTGCAAGAGTTTGTATCATCCATAAGATCTAAGTGCAGCAGGTAGCAACAACAATGTACTCTACCTCTATAGTTGATAATGAAATAGATCCCTGCTTCTTACTAAGCCATGCTACTAACGAATCACCTAAGAATAATGTGCCTCCATTGGTTCTCTTTCTCTCATACAAACAGTTTGCCCAATCAGCATATGAATATGCAGTTAATTGAAAATTCTAATTTCTAGGATACCAAAGACCATAAGTCATTGTACCCTTCAAATATTTGAATATCCTCTTGAAAACTGCTAAATGAATTTGCTTAGGAGTAGACTGATAACGACCTACCATTCCAACAACTTGCATTATATCAAGAAAGGATGTTGTGATGTACAAAAGACTGCTTATCATTGATCGATATGTTCTTTGATCAACATCAGGTGTAATATCATCTTTACTGAGATTGCAACCAACCACCATAGTTGTACTAACAGGAGAGGAATCTTCCATCTGAAACCTCTTTAACATCTCTTTCAAATACTTTTCTTGAGAGATAAATATCCCTGTAAAACTCTGATTGATTCGTAAACCAAGAAAATATGGCAGTTCTCCTATCATGGACATCTCAAACTCAGTCAACATTGATTTAGCAAACCATTGAACTGAAGGGTCATTAGTGCATCCAAAAATAATGTCATCTACATAAACCAAAACAACTAATAAATCATCACCTTCAGACTTAATGTATAGATTACTGTCAACAATACCTTTCTTGAACCCTTTGTCCTGTAGAAATTTTTCCAGTCTATAATACCAGGCTCGTGGTGCCTGTTTCTGTCCATATAATGCCTTTTTCAACTTATAGACATAGTCAGGATTATCTATCAGTGAAAATCCTCCAAGTTTCTCCACATATACTTCTTCTTCTAGATCTCCATTAAGAAATGTTGACTTAACATCCATTTGATATACTTTAAAGTTCTTATGACATGCATAGGCAAGAAATATTTTGATGGCTTCCAATCTTGCCACTGGTGCAAAGGTTTCATCAAAATCTTGTCCTTCAACTTGTGCATACCCCTTACAGACCAATCTGGCTTTATTATTAACAATTTATCCGTGTTCATTCATTTTATTCTTAAACACCCATTTGGAGCCAATTACATTCTTATCTGCAGGTCTAGGAACAAGCTCCCAAGTATTGTTCTTCTCAATCTGATCCAGTTCCTCATTCATTGATTTTAACCATTTTACATCTTCACTGCCATCATTAAAGTTCTTGGGTTCCACCATGGATATGAAGGCTAGATGTGATTGCTCGATGTCTTTGATTATCCTTCTCCTGGTTTGTACACCTTTGTCTTTCTCACCAATTCTCTGACTTGCAGGATGATTCTTTTGAGTAATTCTAGAGGGAGGATTTGATGTTGTTTGCTGATTTGAGTCTGCTTAAGTATTTGTATCTTCATCTGACTTAGAGTCTTCTCTTTCTGATTCTTGGACCTGTTCATATTCAACTTCAACTATATCCTATGTTGTTGTTCAACACTGCTTACATCTCGTACTGAGATTTCTTCATCAACTTTTATGTCAATACAATCAACCAATTTATGCAGCCTCTTATTATAGCATTTGTATCCTTTATTTTTTGTAGCATACCCTAAGAAGATACCTTCATCAGCCCTGTCATCATATTTTCCAAGATTTTCATCATTATTATTGATATAACACTTACTCCGAAAGACTTTAAAATGCTTGATTGAAGCAGGTATTCCAAACCATAGTTCATAAGAAGTCTTGTCACTTTGTGGCCTAAGATGAGCTTTGTTAAGAATATGTACAGCTGTATGAATTGCTTCTATCTAATATGTCTGAGAAATATTCTTTTCATTCATCATCGATCTTGCCATCTACTAAAATGATCTATTCTACCTCTCAACTACTCCATTTTGTTGTGGAGTCCTTGGAATACTATACTCTATTTTGATCCCATGTTTATCACAAAACTCTTTGAATTCCCTTGAACTAAACTCTCCTCCTCTATTAGACCTTATAGCATCTTTTTCCTATTTGATTCTCAGTCAGATCCTTAAACACTTTGAATTTTTCAAATGCTTCAGATTTTTCTTTCAGAAAGGCAACCCATGTAAGTCTAGAATAATCATCAATAATCAACATGAAATCATTTTCTTTTCTTGTACCTTCCTTCCTTGATGGTCCACATAAATCCATATGTACTAACTGAAGAGGTTTCTCTATTGATGCAAAGTTCTTAGATTTAAACTGTGTCCGAGTGAGATTTCCTATTTGGCAAGATTTGCATACATAATCATATGGCTTTGATATTTTTGGAAGATCTTTTACTGCCCCACTGTTTCTAAGTTTGATTAGATGATCAAAATTTATGTGTCAAGACTCCTATGCCATAACCAACTTTCATTATACTTTCTTAAGTGAAATTCTTCTTTTTCTTCTTTCAAAACATAGACATTATTTTCTGTTCTTATGCCTTTTGCAATCAACTGTCTTGAATTCACAGATTGTATTTTACAAGCTTTAGAAGTGAAAACAAATTTACATCCTCTGTCACAAACTTGACTGACACTAAGCATATTATGTTTCAGACCATCTCCAAACAACACATCTTGAGCTTTCCCTTTTCCATTACTTATAATTACCATTCCTTTACCTTTGAATTTTCTTGGTGCATCATTTCCAAAGGTTACATTTCATGATTTGCTTTCACTTAGAGACAGAAACTTACTTTTTTCTCCAGTCATATGTTTGGAACATCCACTGTCAAGATACCAGGGGTTCTTTTGTCTTTGATTTGAAAGTACCAGACCACATTTTTCACTATCTTTCTTTTTCCATGTGTTGGCATTTCTAGCTAAGGGTTTTATCATTGGATCTTCTTTGTAATTCTTCAGATGGCAGTTTGCAGCTTTGTGGTCGAAGTTATGAAAGTTATAGCATTCGAGCTCATTGTTTAGTAGGTCAAAGTGATTGGTGCAAATTTTTCTACTCATTGGTTATTTAGTTCTATGTTGCAAAGATTGTTTATTTCTTGATCTCCTTAGTTGCATGTCTCTAAACTTAATTTGACAATTTGCAATCTTATGACCAAAATTAGAGTAGTAAAAATAGTAACCATGGAAGAAATTTTGGTACCTGAAGGATGGCCTTCTTCTTGGCATTTGTTGCTCCATATTCTGATATCTTTGTTTTTTACCAGGGATCATCTTATCTTTATTAGATTTTGGTGGCAGAGTACTCACATGGTCTGATTGTTTGCTGACTTGGAACTGGATCATCTTTACTGGCTCTTTGCTTTCCGTCCTTTTGCTGCTTGAACCACTTACATAGCCTAAACCAGTCTTCAACAAAGGAGATCTATGTTTTCTCATAATGTCATTTAGTTCTGTTGAGGCTTTAATTCTTGGAATATTTTGGAGATACAATGCTTTAAACTTCTCCATCTCTTTTCTGGTTTTTATTACCTCTTCTTTCAAGGCTTCACATCTTTCCTTCTTCTATAATAAATGTTGTTTCAGAATGTCCTCTATTTTCTTTGCCTCTTATAATTTCACTTTTAACAGGGCGAAGTCTTCATCAGGTTTTTTACTATCTTTCTCAAACTGCATCAACAATTGTTTTTTCTTTTTCTTCTTAAATCTGAGTCTAGCAATTGCTTCTAGGGAACTGATCAGTTCTCCTTCCAGGTCAACCACAACTTCTTCATCATTAACATCATTTCCTGTTCTTTTATTATCATAATCCTATTTGGCCATAAGCATAAAGTCTTTAGCCTTATCTTCACAAGAAGAATCACTATCTGTGTCTCCTAAAGAGTCATCATTGTTTACACATAAACATTTCTTCTTACCAAATCTCTTGGATTTGTACTTCTCTTCACCTTTAGAGTTCTGGTCCTTCTTCTTGTGTGGACACTTAGATGCAAAGTGGCCTATCTTTCCACAATTAAAACATTTGAAGGGAAACTTTCCTGATCCTTTCTTTAGTCTTCTCACAAATTTTGCTTCAATTTCATCAGGCTCAGAATCCTCGTTCTTATCTGCTTTAAATGATGCCTCTCTAGAGGTAGGTTTATCTTTACTAATCCTCATTTCATAAGAAATTAGAGTTCCTAGAAGTTGATCAATAGACAAAATCTTAAGATCATTCAGTTCTTCTATTGCAGAAACTTTTGGATTAAATCTATTAGGTAGAGATCTTAAAATATTCTGAACTAAAAAAGCGTCTTCAATCTTATCACCAAGACCCTTCATGACATTCACAAGCTCCTCAAATCTTAAGAAATATTTACTAACTGTTTCGTCCTCATTCATCTTTAGTTGTTCAAATTTCAATCTATATGTCTAAAGTTTGGCATCTTTTACTTTATCATTTCCTTCATAACTGCTAATGAGTTTATCCCACATCTCTTTGGCAGAATCAAGATGCATTACCTTTACAAATTCAACTTCAGCAAGACCACTCAAGATAACATTCATTGCCTTTCCATTGAAGCTAAATTCTAACTTATCATCTTTGGAAGCTAGCACAACAGGTTTTGTATATCCAGTCTCTACAACATCCCAAACATCATCACCTAAGGCCATAATGTATGTTCTCATTCTAACCTTCCAAAAAAAAAATTTTGTTCCATCAAATGGAGGAGGCTTATTGGTTGAAGTTACTTCATGACTTGAAATTTTTAAGCTTACTGATCTACCTTTACCTAAAAGGAACCCGCTTTGATACCAATTGTTGAAATTACTAAGACAACTGAGAGGTGGGGGGGTGAATCAGTTGCTACTGTGCTTAAACAATTTTATGCCTATTAAAATATTATTAATCTTCTTCAAGTGATCATCAAGATTATGCAAGTCATGAACAACATAAATAGTAAACATCAATCACACATATAATATACACAGAGACAAATATTCATGAGGAAACCCATAAAGGGAGAAAACCTCTTCTTCTTCGAATGATAGGTAGTCTTTTTATGTTATGTACATATCTATCTTTGAGCATCAACTCAATGTGAGGCTACCACCTCTGTTTTAGAAGCTGCAACTTGCTGAGAGCACCAACTCTCTGGTTTCTCTAGAACCCACTATAAGGAAGCACCAAATCCCTGAGTGTTGCAACACCAACTCGATGGAAGCACCAACTTCCTGTCACACAGGCACCAACCTGTATAATAGAGAACAATAGTTCTCCCTTACACCACCCTACCACCCTAGTTTTTCTGGATGCAACCAGATGGAAGCTACAACTCCCTGTGTTCAAGCATCCACTGGAAACTCTGAGGACAACAGTCCTCCCTAGCACCACCCTACGACCCTGAGATATAAATCTTTGTTTTTTGAAATTTATTACAGTGATACAGTATTTATCAATGGCTTACTCGTCTCATCATTGTTCTGCTACATTGCTCTGCTCTTCCTATATCAGTGTGTTCTTGCTCGCATCTTCTTGCGCTTAATTTCTCGTACAGTTTGTTGTTTTCACCATTTTTTCTCTGTCCAGCTTATGTTCTTCATCTCTGCATCTTTCATGCTTTTTTCCTGCTGTCTTCTTGATCACATACAGTTCAAATTTTTTTACCGAGAAACAACAACCTCTCTCTGTCACACTAATTTTATTTTATTCCTTCTCTCATCATCTGTTACACTTTGCATCTCCAACGCTCAAGTCGAGAATCTAAAAAATGCTCAGGAATCATGATTCCAACGTTTAGGAACAATGATTCAACCGCTCAGGAACAATGATTCAGTTAGTGTAACTGAATCATAACTGATCAAGAAATCACGAGATGAAGCGACAACCCTTCGATCAGATTCAGTTTGATCAGCGCCGTTGGATTATACACGCAGATGATTTTTGACTTTTCAATGCATAACCTCCGATGTGGAGCCTAGCAACGCTAGCTTCTTCCTCAATCTTCCACTGATGTGACCTTGGGCGATTCTCTCATGTGACCACTTTATTGCGGGCGCGACCAAAGGTGGTTTGAGATCAAATTACATTTTGCCCCTCAATTTACCTCGAGCCTTCACGTGTCCTTTCTCCAAAACCATTGTTTCAATTGCAGCCCACCCTTAATTTTTTAAATTTCATGCACCTTCAGTCCCTGCAATGCAATGGGACCATCGATCTTATGATCTTGACAGTGCTCCTGAAAGGACGGTTCAGATCTATTCTCTCAAGTCTGCGGATCAGATCTAGCCTTCCTAAATCAACGACTGTGATTTACTTCGTGATCCGGGCTCTAGGAGTTTCAAATCTCAAACCCTGCTTTCCTCCATACGCCAATCTTCCAGAGTCGATGATCTACAGGCACTTGTCCTTCTTAATCGACAGATCTGCCTCTACTTCGGGAATTTTACCTTTCAGCTAGATCAATGGTTCTGCGGCCCCTTTCTTGATAAACGGTCGAGATCTCCTTCGTGTCTCCGAACTTCTGAAATCTCAAGTCTCAAACTTCACTTCCCCTAAAAGTATGAAAATTCCTGCCATGTGTCCTCTTGAATCGGACAGTTGAGGCTTACTTCGGGTCTTTACCCATAGTCCACAGATTTACGCCACGTCTCTTCTAGATCAGACGACCTAGATCCACTTCGAATGATCTGACGCTTGAGATTTACTTCGGATGATCTGACGACTGAGATTTACTTAGGACGATCTGATGACTGAGATTTACTTCGGATGATCCGATGGTCGAGAATTTATTTCGGCTCTCCGGGCTCCGGGAATTTCAAATCTCAAACTGAAACTCTCGAAGTGATTTCTCCGGAGCTCACGATCCATCGCCACGTAGCCACATATCCCTCTGGATCTGACGGTTGAAATTTACTCCGGCTCTCCGACTCTCCGAGCTTCGGGGATTTCAAATCTCAAATTGAAAAATCTTGAAGTGAGATTTTTCTGGAGTGTAACCTCCTCACATATTTAGACCCGAAACGAATGATGTTCATTTGATCAAGATCTTAGATCAATGAATTGATCTGTCTACAATGCAGCTTTGCCTTGGATTAAATCCAACGGCTCTCCATATTTGCTTATCCTATCCTTTCATTTATTTCGATCGGACGGCTGACAGAAATTCGGGTGATCAAGATCTCAGATCTCAGCCCTTACTTATCTTGTCCTTCCACTTAAATCAATTCGACGATCATGAAGACTCTCGAAGCAGATCCACGATCAAGGATTTGATCCTGATCAATTTTCTGTACTGCGCTTTCGCTTCTGAGCTTTGATCTCTGCATATTGTTTGCTTCTCCTCTCGAGCTTATGCTTTTTCTGTTTTCCATCATCGTTGTTGTTCTTGTCATCAATGACAAGCGCACACTTCTTGTAAAACATGCCAATGGGAAGATCCTAGTAGGGAGTAGATTGCATAAGAAAGGAAGGAGAAAAGGGGGAATGCTTTTCTCACCCAAAAAACTATGAATTGTTTAATAGAGTTGTAAGCCTTCGAAGAGCAGATGTGGAAACAAGTACAACTGGAAAAAGGAAAATAAATAAATAGGTTTGAATGAATAGGCTTGGTTAAGCCGTGATAAGTAAAGGCAGTGGGGCCTTGGAAAATAACTCAGTTGGACTGAAAATCCAGGGCTGTGTAGAAGGAGTTGGACAGAAGAAGAGTTCCTTGACCCCTTCTTTGTTGCTTATTGTATTTCTCTGGTATGAGAGATTGATTTACTAATGCAAGTAAGTGTTTTGGCATAAGGATGTTGATGGTTGTATGATTATATAATACAACTGAAAATTGGATTGTGATTGCACTAGCTAATAGATTGAGGAGTAATGTGGAAGAGTGCATAGAGATATGTTGGGGAATATCTGAAAACATTTTATTGATTTAAATGCTATGATACATGCATTTTTGTTTTACATGACGACTAATATATATATATATGTGTGTGTGTGTGTGTGTGTGTGTCATGTATAATAAATGACTGGAGCTGTTGGGAAAGGACAATTGCCAATGTTAGATAAACTATGATAAAGGATAAATGCAAGAAAGTTGATGTTGAAAGATTGTTGAACGGACTTTGGGAGCCCCATGGAGCAGTGTTGATGAGGTAAAAATATGAAAAAGGGTGCTAGCAACCATAACATGTATAAAAATGTTCATTCCTGTGTGGCATAAGGTATGGAGGGATTTGGTAAGAATCCCCTTTGAATTATTTTAATTTCTTATTGATATGCGAATAATTTTGAGTGGCTATTGTATGCCATTGCTACCTAAGTAGGGTAAGATTCAAGAAAGAATAATCTGAATAATAGAGAGAGGAAGTATATTCCAGTCAAGGATGAGTTATAATCCTTGCAAGAAAATGCATGAGTAAGGAGTACCATGGGTACAATGACCAATCTAGGGAAATTGGGAATAAAGGTGCTCATAGTTAGCACATTGCATGGAATGCATTGAGGAAATGTTTGAATAAGAGGGAAGACAATGGATTTTCCATTGAGGAAGGAGGACTTTCCAATACTCCACTTGAATTGTATAGTTGTTGAAGAAAAGAAAATTTGGGTGGCCATGAATGTTGTCACCTTGGTTACTAATGAAGGAAGAATGCTTGGGTGATTTCAAGAGAAACTTTTAGTTTCATATGTGCTTATTTGGGATCATGATCAACCTTTAGTAGGAAGCACAATCCTGCAAAGAATGAGAATGAATAAGACATATGGAAAAGTGCTTGTCATAAAGTGTGGCAAACTTGAAATCAATGCAAGGGTGCATTGGGTATGAATGTGCCCATGAATATTGGCACATTGATTAAAGTCATTTGATATTTGAATTGCATTTGGAAAATTTAGTATGTTGAAAGGATGCATACGTAAATAATGATATTTCCTTTTTCTTTGTACCCTTGAATAGATGAAAATGAATTGGACTGTTAACATGCGTAGTTTTGAAAATATATGTGCATGAAAACTGAAAATTTGTTTGGCTGAGGAATGTTGAAATTGCAGGAAGAAAAGAGTCTTGGATATGGCAGTGTTGTAAGCCCATAAGAAAGACCAATTGTCTGCTGAGCCAAACTGCAAAGAATGGTATTTCCTTTTTGAGCAAGTGAATTTGATTGTTAGTATGCACAGTTCAGAAATTGTTTGTGAGCCACTGCAAGTGTGCAATGAGAATATAATGTGCATGAGAACTAACAATTTGTTTGGCTGAGGAATGTTGAAATTGCAGGAAGAAAGGGTCTTGGATATGCTGAGCCAAAATGCTATGGGAAGGAAAGTCCCATACTTGTGAATATGGTTCATGTGGGAACAGATCTGAAAATAATTGTGGAATTTGGAAATATGTGGGTGACAGATTTGCAAGAAAATTATGAATTTGAAATTGAGGATGATATATCATAATTTTTGTGTACCTGTGATACGGGTGAGACGAAAAAGATCTGTCTAGGGAGGACAGATGAAGGCTGTCAAAGATGGAAAGAATGAAAAAGGCTACTGATGAGACATGAGAACCATGTGGTAAGCCATGATCACCCTAGAATATGTTGTGTTGTGGTAACACAAGCTGGAGGTACGCCTCGGTAGAGCAAGTCTGAGGGATGCCTCGACTATAAGGCTCAATGAAGTCTTTAGAACTCTTCTTGTGTGAGAAATCCTTGGCAAGGAAAGATGGATCACCCAAGGCTATGTATAGCAGAGAAGGGGATTCCTGAGCCTGGGTCTGGAGGGCGAGTGACCGTAAGGAAGAGGAGACTTTGATAATTCTTATAAACTGTTGATTTCATGCACACAATGGGTATGTCAAGAAAAAACAATGAGCTAAGATAACAAGACAACCATATGGATACAGATCCATGAACTTCACAGATAAGTATTGTGCTAGATTATGAAATTTTTCCTCTTGAATTTTGCACAACAGTAAGATGTTTTTGCATGAATTTGTGATTAATATGCTTGTTGTCCAAAATCATTGAAGGTAGGTGAAGAAATCCAAGGGTATGGAAAGGACCTGGCCAAGAAAGAGGATCAAGATTTCTGAAACAATTGAATGACAAAGGCATGACATGCGTTACTGAGAAAGAACATTGAGGATGGTGTTCCTTTGAAGAGGGAGGGGATTGTAATACCCATGTTTCCCCTGACTTGTAATTAATAATTAGTTATGATTACCATGCTATGGCATGTGAACAATGTAAATGTATTATTGTTTAGATTGTCAATAACTGATTGTGGGGGTGAAGCCTTGAAGTACTGGCCATGCTATCACTAGAGGAAAGAGTGAGGAAACCATAGAGAGGGTTCATTATGTCAAAATGACCCAAATTCTCTTTGTTGAAATAATAAGCCTCATCCTAATTTCAAGGAAAAATCAGTTAATGAGAAAATGAATGGTGGTTGAACAATCAACTACCCCAATGAATGGAAGCATGGAGGGTCTAGCTGAGGAGATAGAAAAATGTCTGCCTGAAGTACCACAAAGTGCAGTTTCCCACGGGCCCAGATTGAACCAACTTCCTTCTGACAGAAGGAATAGGACATTTTTATAACCTTCCTTGGGAAAAAATGAGAGGGCATGCAGGAGAAGAAAGATATCAAAGAAAGAAGAGGGTGTGTGAGGCTCTCGAGTTTTAGAGAATAACTAAAAGAATAATTGTTCTCGTTACAGGAGAGAAACAAAGGAGGAATTCGATCTCTAAGGAAGAGAATTTTTGAAAAGAATGCAAGAGCACGTGCAATAGAAAGAACAAAGAATTCGTGGAAGATTTCTGAACTAGAGCATAGAAGATCCAAATCCCAGATTGAAGAAAAAGGGGGCCCTGGGCTTGGTGTTTGCTGGAAAGAAACTTGTGCTGGAAGGAGAGAGCGTCGAGGGACAATGTAGCTCCAAAAGGGTCGAAAGGCCAGAGCCACGTGGCAGGACTCCGAGGTTCGGGACTCTAGAGGATTTGCAAATAGAGAAAAATGGTTCAAGCGTCGAAGTGCTGAAGCACCAAAGTTTCCCCTATTGTAGTTTCAAGATATGATAGGATGGGACCGCATGCATAATGGTGATGTGGTGTGTCTAGATAGCTCCATGTGGCATCATGGGATTGGACACGAATTAGGTGTGGGACCCCACCCCTCTAGTCAAGTCCAAACGATGTGTTAAGTGCAAGTAAATCTTAACCATTATATCCAAAGGTGGACATAACTCCACCATAGATTCTAGAGTAGAGAGAAGCTCCGGGACTTTGGGTCTCTGAGAAGCTTTAGATCTATACAAAAGAGCGTGGAAAGGTTGAAGTCTGGAGGACTAGGTTCTAGCGTCGATTGCATGGTAAGGTAAAAGGGAAAATAAGAAGCATTGAGGTTCTGGAAGTGAATAAGCCCCGTGATGAATCGACATAGACTTTCCCCTGTAAACCCTTCTTCCATGGCCACGTCATTTCCAAAGGATGACGATTGAGGATATGACAATGCCATGCTAGATGGTACGAGGAAAGTGAAGCCACATGGATTCCATGTGGCGAAGGGGGTGGCCATTGGCCAATGACACCCCAAAAACTTCAGAAGGCCATAACTCTCGAACCATAACTCAGTTTTGGATGAGTTTTATAGTCGTTGGAAAGATCTTAGAGAGCAGAAGGAAATGGTTCCCTTATTCGAGGGATTTAGGAAGTTGTGGAACCGAGGAAAAATTATACCCCGTCCCTTAAAAAGGTACTTATGGGTCAGGTGTGTGACAATCTCCTTCTTTCAACCATTGCAAGCACAATTTTTTCTTCCAGAGGATCTCCTCTTGTTTCTCTCGGTCTTAAGTTTCCTGTTTGAGTTGTTTCTCCTCATCTTCATGTTCCACTATTCTTCCATTGAGATTAATGGTGGCCTACAGTGCCTCCATATCTTTTTCAACCCTTTCTTATTTTAGGAGAACGTTTCCAAACACCTCCTTGTTTCACTTCTTGATGTGTTGCTTCACCTGTTTTAGTTTCTGTTGTAACCATTACATCTAGGAGCCCCAATTTGAACTTTTCTCTATCCACAATTTACTTAAGTTGGTCATAAACTCTAGGTGGTTCAAAAAAAATGACTCAAAGTGGAAGGGCCTTGGTTTGGGCTTTGTCAAGCTCTGCCACGAGAGCTTAATTGGTCAGTGATCAAATTTCATGTAAGGTAGAATGTCTTCTTCAACGAGCAACAAATTTTGGAACATGCTCTTTGAGAGGAGGAAGAGATCAAGCTTGGTGGAAATTTAGTGAATTCCCCCATGCTTATTGCTCCAAGTATAGAAACCTCTAACTATGAGTATGTTAATGAGTTTGAGATCTACTATGAAGTATTTTAAGGATATTTGTTTCGAACCTAGCCTCCTTAGCCCCCCTTTCTTCTCTCGAAGTGATGTGAACATGTTAAAATCCCCTCCCAGGGTCCAATTGCTGAGAATAGATAGATCCCCTACTGCTTTGAGGGATTCAAGGAAAGGAATTTTCAGTAGCGGGTTCATATGTGCTTGGAATGATGAACCTCTAACTCCAAAGTCAAATGATATTAGGTTGGGTTGATCAACAAAATTCTCCAGAGAGATCCGGTCAAGATCTCATAGAACAACCAAACCCTTGAAGAATCCTGCGACTGGAACTGCTTTGAATTCATTGTTTCTCCATACCTTTTTGGCCAACTTAGTCATCGTCTCTTTGTCACTTTGTGTTTCCTACAGGAGGACTATTGGTGGCTTTTCTTGATTGATTCTCTTTCTAAGCATGCATTTTCGTTGAGAGTGTTGAGATATCTTACATTCCAAGAGAACACTATCATTAGTAAATAAAAAGGAGGGATGGAAATCAATGCACCTTGACTATTCTACTTAGGGTTTTAACCTGAAAACTTGGCTTGTAAGGTGAAGTATTTGTCTAGCAGTCCCATAGCCTACCCGAAATTGATCAATAGTGCACCAACCTCTTCTATTTTTCGTTTGGAATACTTGCACCCTATTTTTTTCTCCTTTGTTGAGAGTTTCTTCTGTGATTTATGGGAGGATTTGATGCCAAGTCCCTCTGATTGATTGGGGTTGGCCTAATACTTCCTTGCTTTTGATATACTTTTAATGAGTTCCTTTTTCATTTGTAGTAGCTGGGGTTTTTAGAGGGTGGAACATTATTCCCCATTCCCCATGTGCTTCCACTAGGGTTGGAAGGTCTATCTCTTTCATTTCTGAGTTGAGTTCCTTCTGAGGCTCATCCTCTTCTGAATCTTGTGAGAGATCCTCCTCTATTTCCATGATCTATTCTAAGATGATTTCCTGGGAGGAGTTGAGGTTGGATTATTGAGGGTCCGTTTTCTTCCTTTTGGGATCTTCCTTGGGATCCATGCCTATGATGTCAACCATAGTAGGATTCCCCTTTTCGATGCCTTCTTGGTAAGGGACCAACTCGTTGTCTTCCAATGCTTCAAAGTTGTTTTGGTGATTGATTTCTTGGGTAATGAGGCCTACGCTTGTTTCTTTATTCCCTGATTTCCTCTTACTAGGAACCTTAGCAAATCCTTCCTGGTCTATATTACCCTTTCCATTTTCTATTGTCTTCAGGATATTAAGGGGGCAGTCATGGAAGAGGTGCATGTGCTCATGGAATTTTTTTCATCGCAATGGTATATGTTTGTAGTTCAGGGTATTTACCCATTTCATGTCCTAGAAGAGAATGAACATGGATTCTGGTAGAGCAACAGTGAAATTCATGTATACACATATCCTTGCATATGAGATGTACCTCCCCTGCTTGGAAACCTACGAGATCTTGATGAAGGAACCCAGAGAGTTCCCAATCCATTCCAATGTCTCAGATTCCCACAATTCCTAAGGAAGGGAGTACATTCGAGTCCAAACTAGAGATTTTGTGAATGTATCCCTTTCAGGGATAAAACATTCCATCCAGTACTAGAGGTGCAACCTTGCTGAGTTAAAAAAGTATGCCCCCGCTTCAAATATTTTCTCACGATCTTCGACACACTTGAATATGGCCATGAAGAACCCTTTGGAGCCCAGCTTTAGATCAACATAGCCTTTGGTTTTCCACCTAGAATTTATACATCCAACTAGAGCCCTCTCATAGGGTCATAAACCCATTAATTTACCTATGACAGAGTGATCTTTCATGAACTATATATAATTACCAACATTAGGAGAGGTTACCTCATACCTCGAATTGTCCTTGTATTTGTCCAAGCATCTGTTGCTAAGTTTGGTTGGCATCTTCCCTTATTGGGAACCCTCTTTGTCAAGTTCAGAAACCTTTTCCACATTGTTCCCTGCCCTACCTGTTTTGAAGGAAAAGGGGCAAGCAGAGGCCTGCCCAATTACTTTATCTGTAAAATATCATGGATCTACCTGTGGGCTGCTAAAGGTTTTCATAAGAGCCAATCCAAGAGGGACAACTATAGTCTTGATGACTACAAAAACACCATGAGGATTTTTACTTCAAGGAGTATGGGAAACCCAGATCATTGAGGAAATTTGTGAAGACAAAGGCAGATAGGGTTGCACAACTAGGTTTTGTTGTTGCAGAGCTCATTGGTCTTTCAAAGGCAAATCTAGTCCATCCACTAGGAGGAATGATTGTTATCCTCCCCACTCGAGTTCAATTCCTACAAGTGACATGTTGAGTTCACAAGTGTTATTACATTGAAAGGTGTTTTCTACAACCCAGTATGAGGGATATGTGTAATTCCTTCCACACTAACTTCAGATCTATCATGTGCTGAAAGTGATCGAGTCCCTCAAGGTGAAATATTTTTTATAGATTAAAAAAAATTAAAATGAATCTACACCAGTTTATATTTAAATCATCATCTTCCAAACTTACTTATTACCTTTGTATAAATGATCGTAGATACACATAATTGAAATTACACTCTTTATGTATATTCAACACTCTACAAAAAGGTATTCTTAGGTGATAATATATATATAGTATTTCCTTTAGTAAAGGTGTGAGCGCAAGTCCAAAACTTTGAACATCATAGAAAAAAACAACCATATAAGTATTAAAATATGAACAATTACTACAGGAACACATTTTGTTAAAATACACAGACAACATAAAAAAATGATTATGCACTATTCATTCAAAAAATAAAAAATGGAAATCTCATATAAAGTACATGCTAAAAAAACTATCAAAATTATGTGTGGGAAAACATATAAATGCCATCTCTAGTCTCCTCCAACTTCCAAAACCCCTTAGTTTTCCTTTGTCCTTATGTGTGGGAAAGCATATAAATGTCATCTCTAGTCTCCTCCAACTTCCAAAACCCCTTAGTTGTCCTTTGTCCTTCCTTTGACAAGGTATTTTTCGACATGTTATGCTCTATACACATGATTCAAGGATATGGATCTGAATATATTTGCTATCTCTTTCAGATTATCACCAATAGGTCAAAGAAAGAACTTATGTATTTGAGTAGAATAACACATCCAATTTATAACTAGTGTTGAGTCTCCAAAAAATTATTGTTTACTAACATTTCTATCCCAAGCACATTTGAGAAGAAGTTTTAAGGTAGTGAGCTCCATAAAATTGTTTGTGTTCGACTCTAATCTCGCTTAAAATTTACTAAATGAGAATTACATAAGTATAAAACCCCTCCAACATTTCTAAAATCATATAACCCTTGGTAAGTGCCATAAAAAAATCCTTAGGCCTGAGATTTATTGATCACTAATTCATTAATCTTCCTAAGATATCCTTGACCCACCTACATTCTAGAATTTGGAAACTTTTAACATCTTAAATGAGCATCATAACTTAAATATTAAGAGATAGTTATGCCCTCTCTCAGACATTTATCTTTAGGATGAAATACCCATCTATAGCTCCTTTTCAATTGGTACAACATTCATTATTTACACATGCTCAACCATAACTTTTAGTCATTCTTATTATTTTGTTTCCCCTTCTCCTTGGAATATAGATTCTAAGGAAACTCTTGAGCACTTTCCCTCATTCCAAAGAAGGTATCTAAAGTAAAGTTGACAATGTAGATTCGGTGTTCCTAACTTAGAAGTGACATCATGTGAGGCTCATAACATCAAGTACATCACAAAGGAAACTAATCTAGAAACTTGACCCCAAGACCCTTTTACATGTAATTCATATCACTCAACCACTTGAACCAATCCACTAAGCTATTCTTATCATTCTATTTATGAAATTCACATTAAACATAGTTTTTTTATTACCTTCGTCATTTTCATATAAACTTAAATATAATGTTTTAATTAACGTTATCATTCCATATACAAACTTTGTGCATCAATGTTGTCATTCAAATACTTTATGATGGTTGAGGGAGTTTCACTTAAACGTAGAAGTAAATATAAAAAAACTAGTTTTCACATTATAATTATTAGTCCCTGCCATATTAGGAACTGTAGTTTTCGCTCCAAAGTCAAGATGATTTGACATCATATTATTTTTCTAAATTTTGTACATACTTTCGATAGTTTTCCAAAAATGTTTATTAATTTTTTTCCTTAATTAAAAAGTATATTTTTTATTTTTAAAAATCATAGTTTTAATGTGTTGATTACTTTTGAGAACACTGATGGGACTTAATACCCTTCGTGGAGAGCCATTTAACATAAATATTTGTCAAAGTCATAAAAAGATTTAAAAAAATAAAATTAAAAATTAAACTATTGTAGAAAGATTTCACTTTTTAATGGGTTTGACAAATCATATTACATGTATCATATGGTAGCTACTCAACATTATTAATGGGTTTGACAGATCATATTAAACACATTGGCCACAACCTTATCCTTATGTACTACCCCGCCGCCTAAATATAAAATCAATTTGTTCTACTACTTACAAATCACTTTGTTTGTTTGTGCTCACCTAGCTCTTGGGTGTGGGGCATCTACCTATGCTAAAGATTTATATTTTTTTTTTCTGACCAAATGAAATGATGTAAGATTTCAAAACTACAGAAGTTGAATGCGAAATCATTTTGAACCAATATAAATCCACTCCCATATCTTAGGAAAATTAAACTTCATGAAGATGTTTCCAATTCAACAATTTTCCATCAAACATTTTGTAAATACATTCCTATTTACATACATGGATGATATAAAAGAGACAAAAGCTGAAAAGATTCTTGCTGAAATAATACAATTGTAGTATGTGGACAGTTTTATATTTATTAATATAAGAGTTTTTTTAGTTAAAGAAAAAAAATGATTATTTACTTAAACATTTAAGTAGAGGAGCGATGTAATTCAATGTACCTTTTCACAATTATTGCTTCCCGAGTTAATGCGCAAAGTTAATAGGTTTGAAAAATAATTAAAACCTAAAGCAAAGATTAGAATATGAATTTAATGCAAACATATATACATAGGATAATCAATTATGAGACAATAAAGACATAAATTCAACCTAATGGTATTATCAACAAAAATATATTATTAGAATAAATTGCTTACCAATAGAGATTAATTACTTTACAACTTTTTATAATTAAAACCGATAATCAATTATGAGACAATAAAGACATAAATTCAACCTAATGGTATTATCAACAAAAATATATTATTAGAATAAATTGCTTACCAATAGAGATTAATTACTTTACAACTTTTTATAATTAAAACCGATATGAAAAATTATATAAAACATTTAAAAGTTATAATTTTAATATCTTATACACATTATTCACTTCAATGTAATGCATACAAAACAAAATAATGGACATCATTAGAATATGTTGGAAGATTGTCTAATTAACTTTGCTTATGATAAATATGATTATTATTATTAATTAATAATTTATATGTATACTTTTATGGTCACAATTATTTTCATATATGTTATATTAATAGTTAAATATGGTCATAATTATTGGCATACTAGTCACTTATTAGTTCTTGCTAAAGATAAGTTAAGGATTCTAATTTGGAGTTGACTTTGTATTAGTTTGAGGGTTGATTATTAATTTTTTCACAATTGTAATGTTCAACATATCAAACTCTAAATTTTATTTTTTATATAATAAAAAAAACCTTTCCTTGGTAATTTCATTGGAGAAGAGATTTGATATTTTATTGCGACCTTCATTATTCTCAATGTTCTAAATGTTATATTTTCCTAAGTTCACCTAAGTTTTGAGTTTATTATAACTTTATCGTTTATGTTCTATTTTCCTAAGTTCACCTGAGTTTTGAGTTTATTATAACTTTATTGAAAGTATAGAGCTTTGATAAAGTTTTGAGTTTATCATAAAGCTATTACATCAGTACATATTCTTTGGCTATGTTCAAGCTCTTTCATGTTTGTGGCGGTTGTATTGATACTTTTTCACTGTAAAATCGTGGTTGCATCAACACTTTCTGCATTGTCAAATGTCAGTAATCAATATGTTGTTGATCTGTACATTCCATCCTCACCCTCTCACCACCTCATCTTCCTCTTCCCATCACCACCTCATGTTCCTCTTTCGAGAGCTATCCCTGCTCAACAAGGAATAATAATCCAATTATTTTAGTGCACCACTACAATCATTAACTTTCTTCATGGTTGGAGTGTTTCTACATTGTATGTTTCATATTTGCAATTCTGTTACAATATACATATAGAATACATCACTTGCTCACATGTTTGTTGGAGATACATCATTCCTCCTTATTGAAGATTTTTCTCATGGGCTGAAGTTGTTGTTGAAACTTTGGAGATCCTCAACCTACACTTAAGGTACGAACTATCAGCTCTCACTTAAACTAATAAAGCAAGAGAATTGTCACTTCGTTTAGTAAGATCCATGAAAAACAATCTTTCTAAATTATTTCATATCTCTCAACCTAAAAAGCTAATTCAACAACCACATAGACAGTCAGTTATCTACATCAAATAGCTAAATTACTTTAAAGTTATACTAATCTAGGGTTAGAAATCCTATCGTACAATGAACCACGACTACAACCCACCTACTTTCAATGCACAACATTAATAGAAAGTCCAAGAGTTTCTTTTGTATGAATGAAAAATACACAAAGATGGTTGTGAGGATGTATGTTGAGATTGTAAATCTAGAAGACGGGATGGTATTTAAACAACAAGGAAACAAGGAAGACCAAATACCTGCCATAAATCAAGAGCAATATGCAAGCTTTTGCAATAAGATTTTCTTTCCTATGTTTAAGTTGTTCTCTTTCTCTAATCATC
>JASDQU010102450.1:31036-42831 GCA_032191745.1 Picea mariana
GCACAAATCATGCAAGGAAACTTAGCTTTCCTTTTGAGTTGAGTATTAACACTTTTTTTTCTCTCCTGTGCATTTGTAGAATTCATGGATATACCCTTCCTTTTCTTCTTACCTCTAGGTTACTGAGATGACATGAACTAGACCACATTCAGTACCAAAACCCTAACTATTCCTTCACCCTAATGCTCCTTCACTTCCGCCTCTTTCCTCTGCCGCCTCTCCACTCTGCTCTTGGCACTCGTACGGGTATGGTCTGGTCGTGGCTTTGTGCTATGTGTTGGTGTAGGTGCGAGAAGGGGTAGAGAGTTTGAGTCAAGGGTTTAATAGTATGACAGACACGACAGGTGTTTGGATGTTGTTTTTTTTTTGTTTTAATACTAAAAAAAATTGTTTCCTGTGTGTGCAGCGTTCTCCTGGGCCATGGCTGGGCGTTGGTGCGTTGGATGAATTTGACTATCATGTACCCCTTTTGGGCCCTCTTTGTGAGCTTCTCATCCATGTGACTTGGCCTGATGCTTCCATCGGAAAAACCAGAATGACCGCGTGAAGATTCTATCAAGTTACCTAGGCACAAATTATTCTGATATAAACAGGTTTCAAAAGAAATACCGAATTAAAGAGGTAATTCTTAAAGAGTTACGATATTATCGATATATAGAATTAAAGAGTTACCTATTCTTATTAAGTTACCTAGGCACAGATTAACAGATTCTATAAACTGGATAAATCCATGATGGCTTTGTTCTGATGCTTCGCGCTTGTGTGGTCGATCTCTGCTGACTTGTTTTCTATTACGTGTGCTTTGCCTGGTGCATGTTCTCATGAGCTTGGCGATGTGTGGTCCACAAAGGTATCCATCCTCCTCCTCGAGGGCTTGGCTTTGGGACCTGTTTTTGATAACAAAACCGTGTTGTGTATTGGTCTAGGATCTTGGCTCGATAACTATGGGCTTGGATAATTGGGGTTGCGATTTGTCTTGCTAACTAACTCGTGTTGTGTATTGGTGTGGTTGCAGGTCGGTCGGAGCTATATGGAGATTCGTATCCCCGGGAAAATCTTAGAAGTACTGTATTTGAAAGCTGGTTTCCGTGGTGGAGAATAGTGGGTTTTCGATGAAAATCCAACCTTGAAACTGTTCATGGATGTGCACGTGATAGAAGCACAGATTTTTGTACCCAAACAGAAACCCCATTCACAATCCCACCAGGCAGGGGTGTTGTTATAGGCTGTTGTGTTTTGTGGGTTATTTGTGGCAATTTGGTGTAGATTGCAAGAGAAAAGCTTGATAATACATGCTCCGTTGTCGATGATAGATCGAAGAAGAATTTGTGGTGTAATGTATTCTGACCGGATTAGGATTTACCAACCAAAGTCAACGATGCGAGTAGCCATAGGGAATCCACAGATACATAAGCAGTTGTGATGTTCAGCCAATTTTGAGGAAAAAATAGGGACATCGATACTCCACTCAATGCGAGGATGTCGACACATTCTTGGGAATCTCTTTGATGCATAAGCAGCTGTGATGTTCAACCAATTTTGATTAGGCTTGTTTATTCGGCTATTTAATTTATTTTTTTGTTCTTTTGATAGCTCATTATTAAAGATTACATGTGCACATATTGTGACTGTACACATTGACATAACTCATTCATGTGCTCGGTTTAGGCTGTGATTTAAGAAGTATTTTTACCCTTCACTCTTTGAATAAGAGCAAGAAGATATCCACAATGGATTTGCTTCATGATTAATTATTGATTTGCTACATTTTTTTTTGTCAAACATAAAGAAGTTATAGATTATACTATGTCATGCCTTCTCCTCAGATGATAATGGCGTTCGGCTCTAGACCCACTCACGAAAATGATTAGTAGGAGCATGACATGGCCCTCCATGGGCTTCATGGAGCTTCAATGGTGATGTCGATTATGAATAAGAGGTTTAGAACCAAGTTCACATAGGAGCAGAAGGGAAAAATGTGCAGTTTTGCAGGGAAGCTAAGTTGGAGGATCCAGAAACATGACGAGGCAGCAGTTCAGCAGTTTTGCATGGACTTGGGTGTCAAAAGGCACATACTCAAGGTGTGGATGGATAAAAATAAGCATACACTAGCAAAAAAAAGGATAATATTTAACATTTTCCACCTGTATATCATTATACCTTTTCATTTTCAATTTGCATATTGTTTATATATATTTAAATTTGTTTATATATAATCAAAATAATAGTGTGTTTGGTTTGAAGGTTAGGTGGGGCTGGAGCTGGAGCTCAAATTTTCATCTAATTAAAGAGTTTCAGGGTTTCAATATAACTATTTTATGTTTGTTTGTTTGTTTGTTTGTTTGTTTGTTTTTTTAATTTTCTGGGTGGGTATAGTTTCATTCCTAAGTTAATGAGGTGGGTAGGTAGTCCCTTAAGGCTCCAGTGCTTCAAACTGAAGCTCTTATACCATGTGTAGAGACCTAAGTCAATTAAATCCAAAATTTTTCATACAATTAAACATATAATTCATTTCTCATTGCATACATAATTCATTGACCATCATATAAGCATAAATATTCAGTAGAAATTAAAATTTATCCACATCATAAGAATTACTTAACAAAATAAAATAAATTACCTCTTCCTTATGCTAATTTCCTCGTTGATCTGGTTGTCCTTTCCCTGCTGCCTTGCCTAGCCAGTTGCACTGACCAACTCTGCCCAAACCAACTAACCTTCTAGCCAGCTAGGAGCAGCCTATCCGACTCCCTAGCTCCAGGAAACCGAAAAGAATCCTGGCCCCCGTGCCCAAAACCCCCAGCAACCCGGTGCCCCTGCAATGGTTCACTAAAAATCCCAATATCAAACTCTCCATTCTCCACACCAGAAAATATCCAAAAAGAAATCCAGTCCCTCCCCTTCAAAATGCTTCCCCTCCAAAAATGATCCTCTTCCCCCGTAAGACTCCTCCCCGTCATATCCCCCTTCATTATTATCTTATCCCCTTCATTAATATCTTATCCCCTTCTTGCATATGTAAAGTATTTAATTAAATATATTAAAATTATTAAGCCCCTTAAATTTATTACCCATGTCATTGAATGTGATATGTAATCAATTAATTAAACAATTAATTAATAAATAATTAATTATTTAATATTATTAATACTAATCATTATTTAATTAAAACATTTTTAAAACAATTAATTATCTAATTAATTATACTTAAAAATCCCTATGAACTATTTAATTAGGGTTGTTACATCCCAGTTGTCAGTAACAACTCTTGTATAACTATGCGGTGACTCTGCTTTTCAAACTGCCCACAGTAGGAAAACGCCCTTTGTATCAATGGGAAAGTTGCTGCGAAGTCAAGCACGATTTTCACAGTTTATATTTTGCTGTGTTAGGAAATCGTGATTTAATGAAAATGCAAAGTCTGAAATTAAATCACTAAAAGGAGATTTGGGCATTTTATTTTATTAATTGTGAGATAAAATATATTCATTTGTCCCTGAGTAACCACCTTCCAAATGTCTGGTAAAGGCCAAAAGTCGCCTATAGTAAGCGATCCATACACTTTCCTTTTTTATCTATTTTATCCCCTTTGCACCCATTTTTTTCTGCTTCCTTCCCGGTTGTTGCTGCTGTTTACACCAGTAAAATGAAATTCATAGTCATCAATGGTGTGAGGTTGGCCAGCATTTTTCTTTGCACACTTCTAAAAATACACAAACAGTACCATAGCATAATAGCAAACTATTTTATCTTGACTATCTGCGGTGCTAAAATTATAACAAAGTATACTTAAAAACAAGGTTACTTTAGCTGATCTTTGTAAATTCCTGTTTCTAACGACTCAACTCGGAATGGTTTGATAATTCTGCTGTGCTGGTAACGGAGCAAATTTATTGCATAATTCGTTCACAATTTATTGTATTGGTGATATTAGTTCTCCTCTATTATTAACAACTCTTAGATAACTATCTAGCGATGTCATGGTTTTGGAACAAACTATGCTGTGGCAGAGGCCCTAGCATCAAGCCATTGCGTTATAGAATGTTACAAATGTTCGTCACCCAAAACAAACAAGAAAGCTCTAAAATAATGGGGCTTTCAAAACCAGGATACTGTCTACTCAGTGGACATCTTTTACAGATAAAAAAATTGAGCAACTAGTCAAAAGTTGAGCAAGAAAGGTACAATTACAAGACATATTTTACAGACTAAAATTTGAGCAGCTAGTCAAAAGTTGAGCAAGAATGTGTTAAAGTATTCTCGTTAATGGTCTCATCAACACAATTAATTATAAGGATTTAAGATATTGAAATATTCTCATTCTTCATCTTACCAACACGATCATAAGGATTTAGATTTTATAATTAGTTAGCTCTTTTGCATTCATATTATCACTTTTTAAATTTACTTTTTTGGGTCAGTTGCGATAATAAGAAATAAATTATTTATTTATTTAGTGTTACTTTTTTCCATAAGGATTTAGATTTTATAATTGGTTAATTCTTTTGCATTCATATTATGACATTTTAATTTCTTTTCATTCMTATAATAAATAAATTATTTATTYAATGTTAATTTTTTCCAATTKTYCATTAATATATTTTAAAAAACAGTTTATTTTTTCAAAAAAATRTTAGTTTTATTTAAAAAAAAAATATTTAGCTTTCAAAATTYTAATTAAAAAATAATTTATTTATTATAATTAAGAAAAAAAATTTATTTAAAATAATTAACTATAATTAATTTATCATAATTAAAAGACTACAACTATAAAACAATCAACTTATAATAATCTTTAAAATGATATAACTTTCAAGCCACTATAAAACAATTAACTTATAGTAATCTACTAGAGGGTTTTATTTTCAAACCATTGTCTTTGCATAAAAATATGATCCACTAGAGGGTTTCACTTTCAACTTTACATAAACTTATAATGACTTTATAGAGAGTTTCACTTTCAACTCATTGTTTTTGCAGAAACTTATAATGATCCTTTAGAGGATTTCACTTTCAACCCATTATAAAACAATCAACTTATAATAATCCACCAAATTTCACTTTCAACCTATTATAAAACAATCCACCACTTATAATGATCCACTCAATAAAACCAACTTATAATGATCTAGTAGAAAGCTTCACTTTCAACCCATTATCTTTTTATAGGTTAAATTTTAAAATTATATGTCATTCATAAAACTTTAATGAATGCACAAAATAGTTTTTTATTTTTATTTTTTACTTTAAATTATAAATTAATTTGAAAAAAATTGAGATTAAAAAAAATTAGTTGTGGAAGGATTGACTTCCAACCCTCTATCATTGCATAATTCAAATTTCAAAATTATATACAATTTAAAAATTTGCTATCATAATTAAAATTTTAAAATTATATACAATTCAAAAATTCAAAAATTTATAATGCACTAAATTTAGGAACTTTTGTTAAGATTTTTAAATTACAAAATAAATTACAAAAACTTTGTGTTAATGCACATTATACTTATTGGTACCAAGGAAAGCTTTAACTTTTACAATGAGAACATTAAATAGAGATTTTCATATATAAATTGTATAATATATAATTATCTTTTTTAAATTTTAAGATGAAAGTATTAAGTAGTGATTTTGATATTTAAAATTATTATAATTGTTTATTGTTGATCCATAATGTTAATGGTATCATGATGAAATTAAATTATTATTTTCATTATTAAATTGTATAGAAAATTATTTAATTTTTTATTATTAATATTATCAAATATTCAATTTCATAGGTAATTTTCAAAAAGATATTATAAACATGTTTTATATCAACAAAACAATATTATCTTTTTAATATTATATTTTATTTCAATAGTTAGGACATTGAACTTTGTTATGGTGATATCTTCCATTCTTTTAATGGGACTACAAACTCTTCAAAAGCTAAGTTTTAAGAATTTTAAAGACTACTTCAATTACATTTTTGTGGTTTATATTCTAGAGAGTTTCACTTTCAACTCATTGTTTTTGCAGAAACTTATAATGATCCTTTAGAGGATTTCACTTTCAACCCATTATAAAACAATCAATTTATAATAATCCACCAAATTTCATTTTCAACCTATTATAAAACAATCCACCACTTATAATGATCCACTAAATAAAACCAACTTATAATGATCTAGTAGAAAGTTTCACTTTCAACCCATTATCTTTTTATAGGTTAAATTTTAAAATTATATGTCTTTCATAAAACTTTAATGAATGGATAAAATATTTTTTTTTTTTTTTATTTTAAATTATAAATTAATTTGAAAAAAATTGAAATTAAAAAAAAATAGTCGTGGAAGGATTGACTTCCAACCCTCTATCATTGCATAATTCAAATTTAAATATTACATACAATTTAAAAATTTGCTATCATAATTAAAATTTTAAAATTATATACAATTCAAAAATTTATAATGCATTAAATTGAGGAACTTTTGCTAAGATTTTTAAATTAGAAAATAAATTACAAAAACTTTGTATTAATGCACAATTATACTTGTTGGTACTAAGGAAAGCTTTAACTTTTATAATGAGAACATTAAATAGAGATTTTCATATTTAAATTGTATAATATATTGTTAGTTTTTTAAATTTTAAGATGGAAGTATTAAGTACTGATTTTCATATTTGAAATTATTATAGTTGTTTATCATTGATCAATAATGTTAATGGTATCATGATGAAATTAAATTATTATTTTCATTATTAAATTGTATAGAAAATTATTTAATTTTTTATTATTAATATTATTAAATATTCAATTTCATAGGTAATTTTCAAAAAGATATTATAAACATGTTTTATATCAACAAAACAATATTATTTTTTAAATATTATATTTTATTGCAATAGTTAGGAAATTGAACTTTGTTACGGTGATCTCTTCCATTCCTTTAATGGCTAACTTAACTACAAACTCTTCAAAAGCTAAGTTTTAAGAATTTTAAAGGCTACTTCAATTACATTTTTGTGGTTTATATTCTAGTGTTTACATTTTTGTGGTTTATATTTTAGAGAGTTTCACTTTCAACTGATTGTCTTTGCAGAAACTTATAATGATCCTTTAGAGGATTTCACTTTCAACCCATTATAAAACAATCAACTTATAATAATCCACCAAATTTTACTTTCAACCTATTATAAAACAATCCACCACTTATAATGATCCACGAAATAAAACCAATTTATAACGATCTAGTAGAAAGTTTCACTTTCAGCCCATTATTTTTTTATAGGTTAAATTTTAAAATTATATGTCATTCAAAAAACTTTAATGAATGCATAAAATAGTTTTTTATTTTTATTTCTTACTTTAAATTATAAATTAATTTGAAAAAAATTGAAATTAAAAAAAATTAGTTGTCGAAGGATTGACTTCCAACCCTCTATCATATCATTGCATAATTCAAATTTAAAAATTATATACAATTTAAAAATTTTCTATCATAATTAGAATTTTAAAATTCTATACAATTCAAAAATTCAAAAATTTATAATGCACTAAATTTAGAAACTTTTGCTAAGATTTTTAAATTAGAAAATAAATTACAAAAAATTTGTGTTAATGCACATTATACTTGTTGGTACTAAAGAAAGCTTTAAATTTTATACTAAGAACATTAAATAGAGATTTTCATATTTAAATTGTATAATATATTGTTAGCTTTTTTAAATTTTAAGATGGAAGTATTAAGTATTGATTTTCATATTTGAAATTATTATAGTTGTTTATCATTGATCAATATTCTTAATAGTATCATGATGAAATTAAATTATTATTTTCATTATTAAATTGTATAGAAAATTATTTAATTTTTTATTATTAATATTATTAAATATTCAATTTCATAGATAATTTTCAAAAATATATTATAAACATGTTTTATATCAACAAAATAATATTATCTTTTTAATATTATATTTTATTGCAATAGTTAGGAAATTGAACTTTGTTATGGTGATCTCTTCCATTCCTTTAATGGCTAACTTGACTACAAACTCTTCAAAAACTAAGTTTAAACAATTTTAAAGGCTACTTCAATTACATTTTTGTGGTTTATATTCTAGAAAGTTTCACTTTCAACTCATTGTTTTTGCAGAAACTTATAATGATCCTTTAGAGGATTTCACTTTCAACCCATTATAAAACAATCAATTTATAATAATCACCCAAATTTCACTTTCAACCTATTATAAAACAATCCACCATTTATAATGATCCACTAAATAAAATCAACTTATAATGATCTATTAGAAAGTTTCACTTTCAACCCGTTATCTTTTTATAGGTTAAATTTTAAAATTATATGTCATTCATAAAACTTTAATAAATGCATAAAATAGTTTTTTATTTTTATTTTTTACTTTAAATTATAAATTAATTTGAAAAAAATTGAAATTAAAAAAAATTAGTTGTGGAAGGATTGACTTCCAACCCTCTATCATTGAATAATTCAAATTTTAAAATTATATACAATTTTAAAATTTGCTATCATAATTAAAATTTTAAAATTATATATAATTCAAAAATTCAAAAATTTATAATGCACTAAATTTAGGAACTTTTGCTAAGATTTTTAAATTAGAAAAAAAATTACAAAAAAATTGTGTTAATGCACATTAAACTTGTTGGTACTAAGGAAAGCTTTAACTTTTATAATGAGAACATTAAATAGAGATTTTCATATTTAAATTATATAATATATTGTTAGTTTTTTTTAATTTTAAGATAGAAGTATTAAGTAGTGATTTTCATATTTGAAATTATTATAGTTATTGATCAATAATGTTAATGGTATCATGATGAAATTAAATTATTATTTTCATTATTAAATTGTATAGAAAATTATTTAATTTTTTATTATTAATATTATTAAATATTTAATTTCATAGGTAATTTTCAAAAAGATATTATAAACATGTTTTATATCAACAAAACAATATTATGTTTTTAATATTATATTTTATTGCAATAGTTAGAAAATTGAACTTTGTTATGGTGATCTCTTCCATTCCTTTAATGACTAACTTGACTACAAACTCTTCAAAAGCTAAGTTTTAAGAATTTTAAAGACTACTTCAATTACATTTTTGTGGTTAATATTCTAGTATATGGATATTGTCTTTAACTTAAGTGAACTTGTCAGACTAGATATAGTTCAAAAATTGTATACAAAATATTAAGTAAGAAAATTTATAAAATCATATAATTTGTATAGTCTACATTTTTATAACTTTATTTCAATTTTTTAAAAACAGAATGTAACCAATATATAGCTCTTTCTCCACAAATTAATATATTAATAATTTTTTGAAAATTTCAAAACTATACACAAATCCTACATCTCAATGTTTTTAAAATATATGAAATAGATATCCCTGCAACTAATTTCACTTATAAAATTATTATCTCTTTTCTATAAAAAAAACTAATTACAATATATAAAAATCAATAACAAATCTTATAGAGTTTAGTTTTATTTTAATATCATTATTATATTAGTATACTGATCAACAAACATTCTCACCGTGCATTGACAATATATAAGAATCAATGACAAGTCTTATAAAGTTTTATTTTAATATGTCACTATTATGTTAGAATAGTGATAACAAACATTGTCACCGTACATTGATTATATACATTCACTATCCTAATCCTTTTAGTAGCTCTACCACTATAATTTATGAAGATATGTATATTTGGAATCTCCTTAGCTGATTTATGTATATTGCTTAGGAATAAGACAACCCCTTGGTTGTTCTATGCTTGTTATTTATCAATATAATTATCCTATAAAGATGATGTAAAATATTATTTTTATTTAAGTACTTTTAATATTATTAATATATATTTAAAATATTTATTTAGTAGTTTATCATATATTTAATATTCAAATAATATATATAAATATATTTTTATTAATAAATAAATATATTTTTATTTGTTATTTATAAATAATTTTAATATTATATATTTATTATCATTTTTTTTTTTAAACTAACTTTATTTCTAATTTCATTTATTATATATATATAATTCATGTTATTTAACTTTCTCCCACATTAAACTAAAAGGCACTTTGCTTTTGTGTTCTTGTGGGAACATATGGTGATCTCGATAATTATTAAACTCCAAATATAATATTTTCCGAGAGCACACTTCACTGTTACATTTGATTTATTTTATTTTTAGTGGATTTTTTAAAATTTATTTATCTTGGATGTCATTGGTGTTGCTAAGATGACATCCACATTAAGTTCTAGAGCTGAGGGGTGTTTGGTTATGTGTTTTTGTTTTCTCTTATCAGTGGTACAATCATGGCTAAGAGTAAATGTTAATTTAGAGGTTCTGGAGACCAAGATTTATAAAACTTCGGCACTAATTGAGGCCCACAATCTGAATCGTCTATAGTTTAGAGTAATTGTTTAGAGGCTCTATAATATTCCGGATATAAAATAGTATGCAAAACAATAATAATTAGATAGAAATGACATATAAACTATGATATAACCAAAAGAACACCACAATAATACCAAAATAATACGAGAATAACACCAGAAAGAACACTTTGATTACTGAGAGAAATGTTCACTTGCCTCTTCGAGGGGGAAACCTCTAGCAGAGCAGAGCCCTATTACAATAATATCCAATACAAAACTTCTCATACCTGCTACTCCTATTTATACTAAATCTATCTATCTAAAAGAACAATCTAGAGGAAGATCCTTCTAGCTTCTATTAGGTCTTCTTACAATTGACTTATTCCTCCTTATTGTTATTTACCTTTATTACATGGAACTATATTATTCTACCCACTTGAGRRGTTAGGTAGGTTAGTTCCCTAACATGCCCYCCCCCTTAGAATCAGCCTTGTCATCAAGGCTTGAGATGAGGAAATTGTTGCAGAATGTTAACAAGCTCCTAGGTGTCATCTGTTGGAGTRGTATATTTCCACTGAACTAGCACTTCCTTGATGGTACGTCAATGAATACAATGGTCTTGCTAGTCCAAAACTTCTTGTGGCTACAACCAGATGGATCCTTTTTCATCCAAATCGGGAACGTTGGTTTGAGTTTGGCACTTAATCCCAATCACCTTCTTTAAGAAATAGACATGAAAATCATGATGGGGCTTAGAATGATTGGGTAAATCTAAGTGATAGGCCAACTTCCCAATGCGCTTGAGAACTATATAAGTACCATAAAATTTGGGTGCCAGTTTCTAACAATGTTCGGCCTTGAGTGAAGTTTGCTTATAAGGTTGTAGCTGAAGAAATACCTTGTCTCCTTAAGTGAATTGTCGTTCTGAGCAACCTTGATCGGCTTGTTCCTTCATGCAATTCTGATCCATGACCAAGTTCTCTTTGAGGGTACGATGAATAGCCTCACAAGTCGTAAGTGTTTGGTTAATCGCCTGGACCTTAGATACACCTGGAATGTAGGAGAGAACTGAAAGTGGATTTGTCCATATACTACTTCAAAAGGATTCATGCGAGTAGTTGTATGGTAAGAAGTGTTGTACCACCATTAAACTAATTGTAACCATTGAGCCCATTGATTTTTCCTTTCAGAGGAAAAATACCTCAAATAAGTATCCAAACATTTATTGATGACCTCAATTTGACCATTAGTATGGGGATGATAGGCACTTTTGAGATGCAATTGGGTGCCTTGGAGTCTGAATATTTATTGCCAAAAATTGCTGGTGAAAGTTGGATCTCGATTAGAAACAATAGAATGAAGCATGCCATGAA
>JASDQU010102450.1:54595-70814 GCA_032191745.1 Picea mariana
CGAACAAACTTGCGATAATATCTGGTTAAACCCAAAACACCACGCAAGCTTTTGATATTCTTGGGGCAAGTCCATTCCTGCATTGCTTCTATATTTTTAGGATCCACTCAGACACCAATTGTTCCAACAATATGTCCTAATTAATCTACTTCTAAAGCTCCAAAGGAACATTTATAGCATTTGAGGAAAATTTGGCGTTGCGAGAGTAGATGGGGAATTTGATCCAGATAGGAAAGATGAGATTTCCAAGTTTTACTATAGCTCAAAATATCATCAAAGAAAGCTAAGATAAAATGATAGAGAAAAGGATAGAAGACATGATTCATGAGGATTTGGAAGGTGGAGGGGGCATTACATAGGCCAAAGGGAATGACCAAAAACTCATAGTGACCCTCGTGAGCGTGAAAGGAAGTCTTGGTTATGTCGGATTCTTGCATATGTATCTAGTGGTAGCCAGAACATAGATCAAGTTTAGTGAAGTACTGAGCACCACTCATCTCATCCAAGAGATCATCAATGACAGGAATGGGGAACTTGTCCTTGATGGTGATCTTATTTAGGGCATGAAAGTTGGGACACATGCACCAAGTACCTTATTTCTTAAGTACCATGACCACAGGGGAAGAATAAGCACTGGTACTGGGGTGGATAACACCGACTTGGATCAATTCTTGCACTATTTTCTCATTTTCATTCTTTTGGGCAAAGGGGTGATGATAAGGGTGAACATTGGGAGGAAGAAAGCCAGGAACAACGGGAATGGAATGATCATGAACACCATGAGAAGGAGGAATTCCTTGAGGGGTGGAAAAAACAACTTGAAATTTGGAAACGATAGCTTGAAGGTCAAGATGCACAGAGGGTGTCTCAACGGCTTGAATAGAATGTAGTTGAGAAATGATACTGGAGTGGCCTTTCTTGAGGATTTTTTCCATATGATGGGAACTAATGATATCAAGATAACCAATTGTGAGACCTTGGAATTGATACCTTTTTCCTTCATGTTGGAATTGCATGGTTAATTCCTTAAAATCCATAAGAATGGGAACCAAAGTGTGTAACCATTCAACACCTAGCACAATGTCACAACCTCCCATGTCAATGGAAAACATATGATATTTTGGTTGGTAATTTCCAATTTGGACATTAACATTTTCTCAATGCCCACCACATTTCATGGACCCATCATTGGCTATCATGATTTGAAAATTATTGACAACGCGAATACAACAATTGGTTTCTTGGGAAATATGAAGATGAATAAAATTGTGGGTACTACCACTGTCAACAAGGATGATGACCTTCTTGTTCTTAATGTAGCCAATGATATTGAGGATTTATGGGGCCAAGAAGCTAGTGAAGGCATGCAAGGAAATAACTAGGTCAACTTTAGGTGTGTTTACAGGCTCTTGGGTGGCATCGGGAGGGAGGGTTCTTCAACAAGGTGAACTATCACATCCTCTTCAAGAACATCTTCGGAAATGGCCATAAATAGTTTTTTCTCCTTACACTTGTGCCCTGGAAAATATTTTTCATCACAATTATAACAAATACCCTTCAATTGGATTTCATCCATTTCATCCCTAGTTAGTTTCTAGAACTTGAGGAGAGTGATAGAGGGGTTATGATTAGTGGGTCATGTGCGAGGAACTAAAGGGGTTTTCTTATTCTAGGAAAAAACAACTTGTTGGGTCTCTTTATCACATTGATTATCTCCCAACCATGTTGAAGGGAAGGCCATAAGAACCTGGCATTGGATTTCATCCTTGATACCACTGATAAATAATTCATGGAAGAATGAATCTAACATGCCCTTTGTTCAAAAGTCCAATTACTCAAAAGGAGTGATGAAGTCTTCCACTGTTCCTGACTATTTCAACTTGATCAAATGACCAAGATAGTGGGTATGAGTATCAAACTAGGCATAGAGATCAACAACAAACTGGGTCCAGGAAATATACCCCTGACGTGAATTTTTATCCATTCCTACCATTGCCAACATTCAGGATCTACATAGAGGACAACATAGTGAAGTTTGTCCAACTCGTCAGTAATACCATGCAGAGAAAAATAATGCTCCATTTGAGTGACCCAACCTCTCAGATCATAGCCATCAAATTTATTGACCTCTACATGGGGAAGACGGGTTTCGCAATGAAAGAAGTTGGAGTGAAAATGAAGAGACTGTGAGGAATCATCAACATCGAGTTGGTCTAATGAGGAAGGACCCATAGGGTGGTTGAACAATTGATTGATAGCAGAATGGAGGGAGATCAATTGGGTTGTGAGGTTGGCTTCCATGTTTTCAAATTTTTGCTCTAATTTGTAAATGCGGGAATGGTTAGAATCCATCTGAGATGTGGGATGTTCAATGGAGACATGGGATTGATTAATGGAAGTTTGGAGTTCTTGGTTGTGAGTGGTGGCCATTTGGAGAGGGGAAGTGTGGGTAAGTAAATAAAATGGGTGGGTGGGACCACAAAAAAATGACTTAGAAGTGATAGGTACCATGGCGATCAGTGCTTGAAGGGAAATATAATGGAATATCTAGAAAAATAGGAAACTAGGAAGGGGTTGGGTCCATTGAAACAAAAAGGATTAAAAATGAAGGGTATGAATCTGATCAAGGAGAAAACTGGAATCCAATGGAATAGGTCCCAAATAAGTATGCCGACGAGACCACTATATTTTTTTTTTATTTTTTTTTTACTTATACGGAGTTATACTCTAGCCTGAAGAATATTGTAGTGACGAAATGCCCAAATTCTTAATAGGAAGAAATGTGTAGTAATTTCATAACGACAATGCAGAAGACACTATAGCATGACAATAGATCCTGTTGGTTTTATTTATGTTTCCTTCCAAAGGGTTCTAGAGACAAGGGTTTTCTTTGTGCTATAGCTCTCTGATATACATGCAGGGTCCAACAGTAGTACTCAGCCCAATATCTCAGTGCACCAACTAAGGAGGCTAGACAGTACCCTTAGCCATACTACCCGACTACCCAGGTACTAGAGAGTATCTTCCCGACTGTTGTTCTCGATGACACTATAGCAGTCAGGTGATCGATAGGTTTATCTATGGAGGGCTTCAAGAGATATAGGTCGATCTGTATTCATGTGATTTATGTTGCACTACCACTCGAAGGGGTACCAACTGGGGTTACAAGGGTGGCCAACAGATGTTCTCTTAAGAACCACTTGTATTTCCCGCATGTATGAATCCCCGACCACGGGTTTATGCACATAACGAAAGATTTATGTAGCTTAAAGACGTCAAAATATGTCTCTACCTTGAAAATATATTTAATCCACAATTTAATACAGAGGACGGTGCTATGATACCACCTGTAATATTCCAGATACAAAATAGTATGCAGAATAATAATAATTAGCTAGAAATGGCAGATAAACAATGATATAACCGGAACAACACAACAATAACACAAAAATAATACCATAATAACACTATAAAGAGACTTTGATTATTGAGAGAAATGTTCACTTTCCTCTTCGAGGGGTAAACCTCTAGCAGAGTAGAGCTCTATTAAAATATTATCCAAGACAAAACTTGTAATGTTCCCCAAATTTACAAAATAATTTTTTTTTATTAGGGAAAATAATTATCTTTCCCTTCAAACAACATGTTCAAAAGACATAAAGAGAAGTCAATGGGTAGCTGTTGTCACTATTTAACTCTTGCAGGGTTTATTTTTCCATTTAGTCATAAACCTTGTCATCATTATAAGGGTTTTTATTTCAAGGTCTACTCATACTATATAGTATTCATATATATAAGGATGGCCTTGCCATAACCTAGCCTCTCGAATTCCTTAACATGTCTAGCATAAGTGGGAAGGGTTAGTAGTATTCCCAAAATATTCATAACATCTCCATGTGTGTATATATATATATATATAATAAGATAATCCCTCCATATATATATTATGTTACAATTCATACTATTAAGGATCCTTCGTAATTTCCCATCTCTGGGCATGAGTATTTAAAATTGGGCATTTCCCAAAGTCTTAAATAATAAGCGTGTCCCTTTTCTGGATAATATTAACATTTATTAAACACCAAGGTCTAAGCGAAAATTGGGTTCCAGCAAGCATATGCCTTTCGCGAACTAAGGTACGATCCTTACCATAATGGTGAATTTAAGTTTAATTTTCACTGACCAATAGTATGAGAGTTGGTCGTGATTAATGACTCATCCACATTAGCATAGTTGGAGTTGGTTGAACATCGTTGAGGGGTCCAACGATAACTTTCTTCATTTCAAGCTTGGGTAACGATAACTGTCAAATAGTTGTACCATAAATAAACGAGATAATAGCCTTAGCAGTCGTGTGCGTAGTGTCCTGAAGCGTTGTACTCCCTCACAATAACTCAACATGAATTTAGAAGGGGATTTGTCAGGGTTGCATTGAAACCTCCATCCAATCAATTAATGGTGGTATGCAAAGGGTTCCTTCTGAGGCCTGTCGTCTGGCCATCGTGTCTAAAGAATAGTAGGACACCTCCCATCGATCACATGGTAGCATACAGGGTTCATTAAATATCTCTATTACTCTATTTTGGAATGGTCTCTTAGGTTATTATTTCACTTCTTTTGGCTCCGTCCCTCTACGAAAAACTTCTCCAATGTTAGCTGTGAAGAATCGGTCTTGTGTACATGCTCTGACTCGTGGAGAAAGTTCATCATGGGTGAGATAAAATGGATATATGACTGTTAGATGGACACCACCCTGAACCAGGTAAGAATGCCTCTGTGTTGTCCCATTCTAAAACCTTTCTCGATTTTGGTTTTATGTGGAGTATACCAGACACTAATCGTCTTCTTGCTTCCTGACTTCCTCAATCCTGCAGAGGAATTCTATAAGGTTTGTTCTATGTATTTTATCATAGGGTCTGTCTTATTCCTTTTATTTTCCTTTATTGGTTTCAATTATCTTTCATGTTGTGACTTGGTGTGGATTCCCTGCAATTTGCACAAGAGTTATGGTCTATATCATAGGCTTAACACATCATAGGAAGAACTTACTGAGCATTTTCAAGGGTTTTTACATTGAGTGATTAAATCCTCACTCGAATTTGATGACAGTTCTCACCCTATCTTGAAAACCCTTCTGCGACTAAAGGATTTGATACCCTTCCCTAAAATCATTGATTGTCTGGAAAATCATGAGTAAATCGTTTTTTCTTTTTCTCAGTCTGTATTTCCAAATCTCATACCGTGTATTGAAATTTCCATTCTGTACAATAAAGGAAATTCTATTTCAATAGGATGTTTTGATATTTCTTTGTCTCTATTGGATGTGTGCCATACAATTTTTTATTTCGAAAGCCACAGTTCTGTAGATTCTTCCAAAACCAACTACTTGGTTCCTGCATCTGTATTTTTTCCTTTTAATTTGATTGTTTCATTTCCCTTCAGCATATATATAAAATTGAATTCTATGCACTGAATGACTTGTTTAATACATTCCCTTCAGTATAAAATGTTTAATTATGTAATTTAAACTTGAATTAATGCATTCCTTTAGCAAATAGCATATTGAAAATCGAAAACTCGAGAGTAATAGGAAATCTCTATTTGGCATGTGCATACTATGCGAACCCTATTGAAATCGGATTATGAATTTCTTGACAGATTACTATTGTTTATCTATTTTCTGAAAAGTTTGGTTAAGAATTTTTGGTTACCAATATTATTTTGGGACCCCCGTTTTTGTGAGGGTACGAATCAAGAAATATTTGGTCCACTCCACCCCTTCGGGCCCATGAACGGTTTTCAAAAATGACATGAATGGGAGAAAAACATCAGTTTCCCAAATTTGCAAGTTAAGTAGAGTTCATAATTTAGATCTGCGATAATTTCATTTCATAATTCACTTTCGTAATTATTATTTATTCCAGTTTTAACTTCTGTTGAACAATATGCTATTACTAATTATAAATTTGTGATTTCCTTGCAGGAATTTCTACATTCGAAGTCTTCGGATTCAGGACAGTGACATGCGCAAGAAAAGGTATTCGGTTTCCAATTTACAGCGCTTAAGAATGTATTATAGGTTCTACAGAAATGATACGATTCTTCCCTAGCATGCTATCATCATGGAAAATTTATTTCAGGCTCCTATAGGCAGTTGGTTATTTATATCCGTAACCATTAAAGAATTAATAGAAAGGGAAACTCCATATTGAAATAAGATCTCATCGTTTAATAGTTATGAATCGTAGCATTTTTGTAGAGTTTGAAAACTCATTTAAGTATTGATATGATTCTGAGAGACGAAACATATTTTATGTATTTTAATTCATTCAGCCTTTGCTCCTTCGTTATTGTATATCAAAACAAAAGAACTTCGTTTGTGGAATAACTGAACTGTACAATTTTGTGCCATTGGCATAGTCATAATAATGGAATATTTACTCAATTTTGCTCATGTGTTCAACCATTGAAAATCTTGTCGTATGAGTAGTTACACGTTTAAGTAGTTCTGAAAATTATGTACAACAACTATATATATATATATATATATATATATATATATATATATATATATATATATATATATATATATATATATATATATATATATATCAAGTTCAGTTCCAGAATTTCATTTAGCGTTTGTGCAGTATAACTATTACTCCTTCAGTTGATTACCTATATGTACATAATCACATGTCTGTAATGTTAGAATTCATATAGTACTAATTCCCTTTAGCTTAGATGCATATTCCAACATGTTTACAAAATTCAATTCCATCAACAACTAACACTAGTAAAAACTTTACTCAACGAATACAATCAAATTGTAAGGGTTTTTACTACAATTGATTTCATTCCACTAGTAATTCAATCAACAAAATATTCATCCAGAAATTAACTAGGTGTATTCTATCAACTATTTAATCAAAGAATATTCAACCAGGGAGGGAATAGATGGACATATATGAACAAGTTACTGAACAACAAATGGAACAACCAATTTCCACCCAACCATAGAACAGAACAATCAATCTACTTTCTCCGTTCAACCCCTAGCCTGACCATGAATCCATGAGGGAGAACACCAAAATCCTCCTTAGCTATTGTACTCTTTTAGAATCATAAAAGTTCTCCTTTCCTCACACTTAGAAACTAGTGCTCATAAAAAAAAGTCATATTCCTCTTCCCTAGCATACTAGGCAACATCTTGCTTCGTCTCATATGCTATATATGCAAAAACATCTTGTGCCTAGGTCCTTTCCCCTTGGGTATTTTCACAGCTTTACAAATCCCTAATTTTCAGGGGTTGCCAATGGCCAAATTCTTGATTTTCCACTTGTAGAATTCAGCCTTGAGGTAGTTCAAACATGTTCCCCACTCATGGAGTCATGGTTACTTTATTTCAACCTGGTTGTTCCATTTGTCTATCAATAATAAATATAAGATATTTTTTTATTACATGTGTCATAGTCAAATATTTGGTTGGGAAAATCAAATATTTTCTCAACAATCATAATAATAAATTACAACTAACTAAATTCCAAAATTCAGAATTTCCATAAATGGCAATAATTTTCCAATTTCAAATTTACCAAAAAAGGAAATAAATCCCTAAGTATTTTCAGACTTAATAATATTTTTTTTTGGGGGGGGTATTACATCCTTTCCCCCTTCAGTACAACACTGTCCTCAATGTTCGTTCCTTTCTCATAACATGGTTGGATGAGATTTTTGCAAATCTCCGTCCAATTCCCTAGTGACCTCCTTAGGACTAAAGTGCTTCCATTGCACTTTTACCTGGGTGATGGATCTGTTCCATAGTGTTATTTCTCTCATGTCTAGAATGCGTAGAGGTTCCTCTTGGAACTTACCTTTTGGTTCCACCCGCACCATTTTCCAATCGATCATGTGAGTAGGATCATGAACATAAATTTTTAACAAAGAAACATGAAATACATTATGAATTTTCAGATTTGCATGAAGTGCATATTGATATGCCATGGGTCCAATTGGAGCTAATATCTCGAAAGGGCCACAAAATTTGGGCACCAACTTGGAACAGTTTCCTAGCTTTAGTGAACTTCTTATGGCTTTGACTTTTAAATAAACATGGTCTACATATTGGAATTCCTAGTGTCTTCTTTCTAGGTCTGTGCAACTTTTATGTCTGTCATGTGCTTCTTTTAAATTTTGATGTACTTTTTTTACAGTATTCTCCATTTCCTGGAGAATTTCTGGTCCCACCATGAGTTTGTCAACTGGGTTATCCAAGATAATCAGAGTTGTACACTTTATGTTGTACAATACTTCGAAGGGGCTCATCATAGTCGATGTTTGGTAGCCATTGTTATCTGCAAATTCCACAAAGTGCAGGTAGTCTTCCCACTTACTTGGTTTCGTCCTTATGTGCATTCATAGCATATCTTCCATGATTTGATTTGCTCATTCAGTCTTCCCATCCATTTGTGGATGGTATCTTGTGCTAAAATTCAAGTTAGTATTTCACTCTGCAAACAATTCTTTCCAAAATGTAGATGTTAATTTTACATCTCTATCTGAAATCACCATTTTAGGTATACCATGCAGTCTAAAAATTTCTTTCATGAATATTTCAACAATGTTAATAGATTTAAAAGCATAATTTACAGGAATAAAGTGTGCAAAATTACTTAGCTTATCAATTACTACCATAATCGAATCATTTTGTTTTTGAGTTCTAGTCAAACCTGTAATAAAATCCAGTGATATAGTCTCCCATTTCCAATTGGGCACAGGTAGAGGTTGCAACAGGTCGGTTGGGTGCTGATGTTTAGCTTTCACCTGTTGACAATATTGGCATTTAGATAAGTTTTTTGTTGTTTCTCCCTTCATATTAGGCTAATAAAATAACTTCCTTAGTGTTGTTACCATTTTCTGGTATCCCGGAAGACAAAAATATGGTTTCTTGTGTACTTCGTCCAAAACTGTTAACTTTAATTTAACAGAATCTGAGATGTATAATCTATTTTTGAATCTTAGTAGACGATTTCTGTCCAAACTCAAGTTTTTTCTCTCTTACTTTTATGCAATATTTCGTAAATATGCCACTGTTTTAATGTAATTTTCATCATTATTACTTGCAACCTTTATGCTTTTCTCAAAGTCTCTTTCATCCCTGCTAACGTTCAACTCAAACATCCCATGATTTTTTCTACTTAAAGCATCTGCCACCTTGTTTTCCTTACCCTTAATGTGTCTTACCTCGAAGTCGAATTCACTCAAGAAGGCCAACCATGTTGCTTGGCTTGCATTAAGGTATGGTTGACTAAACAAAAATTTCACACCATTGTTATCAGTCAACAACAGAAATTTTATTCCCATTATATAGTGTCACCACATATTTAAAGCATGGATGACGGATGCTAACTCTAAGTCGTGAGTGACGTAGTTTTGTTCGTGCTCTTTTAGTTTTCGGGACTCATAACAAATAATGTGCCCTTCTTGAGTTAGGAAACCTCCCAAACCTTCTTTACTTGTGTCCACACAGACTATGAAGTCTTTATCCAGGTCTGCTACCCTTAAAATGGGTGCGGTTGTTAACAATTCCTTTAACTTAATAAAATTGTCCTCACATTTATGTGACCAATTAAACTTGGTTCCCTTCTTTTTTAAAGATGTGATAGCGTATCCAATCTTGGAGAATCCCTCTATAAATCTATTTTAATATTCGGTGATTCCCATGAATGAGCAAATGTCCGCTACGTCCTTAGGGATCGATCATTCCATGATGTCTCTTATTTTCTCTGAGTCGATTGCAATACATTCTTCAGATATTACATGTCCTAAGTACTGTATTTTCTTTTGATAAAAGTCACACTTGTCAAATTTAGCATACAATTTGTATTTTCTTAAAGTTTGCAGTACTATCCTTAGATGTTCTTAATGTTCTTCTTATGTTTTATAATACACTAGGATATCGTCAATAAATACCAAAACAAACTTATCCAAGTACTGACTGAAAATGTTATTCATTAAACACATAAATGTTGTTGGTGCATTAGTGAGACCAAATGGTATAAAAACAAATTCATAATTTCCATATCTCGTTCTGAATGTTGTTTTAATTATGTCCTCATCTTTTATTCTAACCTGGTGATAACCAGATCTTAAATCCAATTTAGAAAAAATATTTTCCCCGCCTACTTGATTGAACAGATCATTGATTATAGATAAGGGGTATTTGTTCTTAACAGTCATTTTGTTTAACTGTCTATAATCAATGCATAATGTTAAAGTTTTGTCTTTCTTTTTAACAAAAAGGATTGATTCTCCCCATGTCGAGACACTTGGCCAGATGTATTCCTTGTCCAACAGTTCTTGTAGTTGAATCTTTAATTCAGTTAATTCTGGTAAACTCATTTAGTGGGGTGCCTTAGATATAGGAGCTGAACCAGGCAACAAATTGATAGAAAAGTCTATCTCTCTCCTTGGGGGTAGTTTAGGTATCTCATCAACAAACAGATCTCTAAAATCATCCATGATGGAAAAATCCTCTAAGATAGGTTTATTTTCTTTTTCCAGCAGATTTGTCACTTGGATAAAATAAATCTCACAACCTTTTCTCATGTACTTCTTAAATTTCATTTCTGAAATCTGCCTAACTAAGACTAGTTTTTGTATGCCTTGTACTCTCCTAACAGTATCACTTTCATATTAATAATTGAGTGATTTTTCATAACAATATAAAAATTCTTTATGCCTTTCTAACCAATCAATTCCAATAATTATATCATAAGACCCTAACCATGGAATATTCAGATTTATCTTTTTGTTTTGACCACCTAAACTGGACTCACAGTCATAAATGAAATCAAATACCTTTCTTTTTGTTCCTGTAGCTAGTTGTACTAGACAAGATTTTTCATGTCTTATTTTCTTAAGTTTATTTGAATCCACTACACCAGGNCTCTCCTAACAGTATCACTTTCATATTAATAATTGAGTGATTTTTCATAACAATATAAAAATTCTTTATGCCTTTCTAACCAATCAATTCCAATAATTATATCATAAGACCCTAACCATGGAATATTCAGATTTATCTTTTTGTTTTGACCACCTAAACTGGACTCACAGTCAGAAATGAAATCAAATACCTTTCTTTTTGTTCCTGTAGCTAGTTGTACTAGACAAGATTTTTCATGTCTTATTTTCTTAAGTTTATTTGAATCCACTACACCAGGGGAAATATAACACAAAGTAGCTCCTGGATCAGTTAAAACAGAAACATGCGTATTGTTCAATTTACCTTCAACTTCCCTTATGGTGGACTAGTGATCATCTTGTCGACCATCCACAACTACATTGATCTGATGTAAGATTCTACCCACATCTCCCACTATAGAGGCTTTATATAGGTTTTGAACCGTAGTCCTGGCTGTTGAAGTCAAACGTGGACAATTCCTCCTTAAGTGAGGTTCTCCACATTCCCAATATTTTAATGATTCTCTGGGGTTGTCCCCAACCTTATTTGTTCCCGGATTAACTGGTTTACCACCTCCTTGGGTGTTCTAGTTATTGGAGAGAAAATACTTCCTTGGAAAACTCTTTGTTGCATTTTGGAAAGGGGTTGGTTGATATACCTTCTCTCACTCACTCATCTGGTCTTGTTTCCTATCTTTCAAAGCCTTGGGAAATTCTGAGCGATGTTTGTATTAAGGACTTAGGGTTGTCGAATTCGATTATGTCCTTATAGGAATGTGGTAAACAACTTAGGAAACACTGGATGTTTACTTTTTCATCCCGGATATAAGGCACGAACCTTAATAATTCCAGGAATTTGTTTATCAGGTCATCCATAGTCATTTGACCGAGTCGTAGTTCAAAAAACTCCTTGGTTTTTCTTTCATAGTAACTTTCAGATAAATATTGTTTCTTAAAGTATTTCTTAAAATCTGACCACTCCATTTGTTTTTCCTTTAGGCCCTTGGCCAAATTCAGGTCCTCCCACCATATTCTTTATTTTCCTTTCAGGTTATAGATGGCCATTCTGACCTTCATATTGCTGGAATAATTGTAGATCTGGAAACACTTTTTTATGTCTAGTAACACTGCTTCATCCTCCTCTCCTTTCCTATATTCCCCATCAAAGGTGGAGGATTTTATTTTCTTAAAATGTCCCTCAAGATGGTCCACCTGTTTCCTTTTTCTTCCTATGGTTTTTTTATTTTGTGTTGATGGTGTACCTTTAGAGGAGCTGTCCCCTTTTTCTCCTTCAAGACTAGAATTTTTGGAGGCCTTTTTGTTGAACTCTTCTTTTTCATTATTGTCCTTCGGGCTCTTCTTTGTTATTATGCTACACAACAATACTTCATTTATTTCCTATTGTTCTTGTTGTGCCTTTTTCATTTTATCATTGTCTTCTTTGAAAACTTGTAGTTCGATAATGAGATTTCTCATGGTTTCCAGAACCTCGGTAGGTGAACTTACATCACTATTCTACCTCTATTCTTTAGGAGGTCTTTGCTCAGGATTCTCCTCAAGTCTGATCTCATCTTCATTCTTTGTTGCCATGATCACAACAGAAATAAAGTTTTTCTATTTGTATCAGTAATTGTTTTGTTATTTTTTTAATAAAACATAAACCATGTGCTAAGAAAATATTTTTGGCCATGTTTAAGGTCCAAGTTTCATAACCTTTTTTCTGATACCATATGTAATGTTCTCCAAATTTACAAAATAATAAAAAAAATTCTTAGGGACATTAATTATCTTTCCCTTCAAACAACATGTTCAATAGACATAAAGACAAGTCAATGGGTAGTTGTCGTCACTATTTAACTCTCCTAGGGTTTATGTTTCCATTTAGTCATAAACCTTTTCATCATTATAAGGGTTTTTATTTCGGAGTTGACTCATACTATATAGTAGTCATATATATAAGGATGGCCTTGTCATAACCTAGCCTCTCGAATTACTTAACATTTCTAGCATAAGTGGGAAGGGTTAGTAGTATCCCCCAAATGTTCATAATATCTAAATGTATATATGTTAGCATATATATATATATATATATATATATATATATATCCCACTAATAAGATAATCCCTCCATGTAATAAACCTCAATTTCGTCATCCTTAATATTTAAAACCGTGATACCCTGTGTATTCAATTTCGTTTTCCTAACATTACAGGTCCATAGTCTAGTGTTTATTATTCAATACTCATTTAAGTTATACTCATCTTTGTAAGTGGTTAAATGTTAAAAACTTTGTAGTAATGCGGAAAATAGACATAGGCCTGGCACTTAGGATTCCAGCCTCCTATCTAACATCCACCTTCATAAACGCGCACAATCCTAAAATTCAAGACCCTGAAAACTTTAGAGACACAAGGAAGGGGGTCGAAATATTTTCTTTAACGTTGGATTTGTTGGTTTTTCTTTTGATAAAGGTGACCACGGACTTTGAGGGGTTCCTTGAAAATTATTCTGTTGACTGAGGGTTTGTAACCTCATAAACTACTTAGTTGGAAGAGAACCCTAAGGTGGCAGTTGATTAATCCTTTTCTAGGCTTAACTAACTCCAACCACCAATGCTAACTAAACTAGTAGTAAAAGGGTTTTGAGGAGATCCTTACTTGTCCTCTTAATTTATTAAATGTGACTAGGTGTATTATCAGTCAAATTTAATTTTTTGTCCAACCATTAATGGAGGTGGAGGGGAAACGAGAGTCGCCCTATACCCTCATCCAACCCCAACATTCCACTTCACTGCTGTCACATGATGCATTTCCCCGTTATACCCACCACATTCAATATGCGTGGGGCTTCATGTTTTAGGGTAGCAACCATGATTCATTTTCATCTTTGTGTCAATCTACTCTAAGTTGAATCCTTCATTTTCCTCTGTTTCTCAACTTTACTGTGCATGGGGCATGGTGGCTTGGAGCATCTCCCATATTTCTCCTGTTTGGTAAGTATATATCCTAAAATAATAATTTTACTGTAGGATTTCTTTTGTCCTTTTTCAACTTATTGTTCTGGTATTATCTTGTTTATTTCCTGTAGGCCCTTCTTTCTCTCCTCTTGTACTCATCGTTCTTTTTGTAACTAATCTAGGTTATGCTTCGTCGAAAAAGAAATCATATGTTTAAATGGGTTAGGCTCTTATACATGCCCGTATGATAAACCTATTTTTTTCCATGATTCTAGAATCCCTTTGGCAAGTTATTTCTATCTGGGTTGTGAAAAGAAAAGGGGTTCATCTATCACTATTCTCCTATTACTCCTCGATAATTCGTAAGACTGTAATTTTTCTTTATTTGAGAGTCTCCCATGAAGAAATAGTAGTTGGCCAAACCCTTAAGCAGGGATTATACTCTGACTGAAGTTAAATATGTTTGGGTTATGTTCTGTGTGCCCCCTTTACTCTTTCCGAGCATCTTACAAGGCATGTGTGTTTGGGGTTTTGGCATCGTGTTGACCCTGCATTTCCTTAAAAATTATTTGCAGAGTGTTAGGTAGATCATTGGTTATGTTCTATTGTTTATTTATATCTCTATAAGATGGTTCTTGAGTTTATGCTTATTATGAAATTTGGTCATGTTCCAACATTCATGTATTGGTTCTTTGTTCTGTTCTTATTTCGGTCATTCATTGATTCTTAACACTAATGATGGGCCCCTTTGGTTTTCCAAGGGTACCCATCAGGAAGTCTAGGACTCCTCTTCCCCTTATGGGTCTGGAGAATTACGTGGCTCTTGGCGATGGCGAAGGATATCATATCCATCCACTTAAGTTAAGTATTACTTTGGCACACTCTTTCCTAATGTTACTCATTTCCTTTTTTTTTAATTTATTTGTATTTCTGTTGAACAAAAATTAAGGGTGTTCCTCACAACTTTGTGCAGGGGTTTTGACCATCTGAGGACACATGCACAGAGATTTAACCTCCCCTTAATAGGTACTCGGGTTCCATTTTTCCTCTACTAAGAAGGCCTAGACAATTAATGGTAGAAGAATTCAACTAAGGAACCATTTCTGTAATGGGTTCACTGTGTGTTAGCTTTTAAATTCGTTACTCCTTCTCACAGTCGAGTTCCAAGAGTTAACTTTAAATTTTGTATAATTACCCAAAGATTAATTCGATTTCTTACTATGACTTGTATTAAGAATTATTCGAAGGAAAAGTATGACTGATTTCTTCCCTATACCGGGACTATTTTCTCGACATTTTTGAAATGAAATGAATTGTGAAATGGTATTTTATTTCCCTCTCTTGTAGCCTTCAATTCATTTTTGGCATCATAGGTCCTCAACATACCTATAAGCGTGTTGGTAAATAAAAACACTTATGTTTTCTCTTGTAATGATTTATCTTGGATCTGTAATAGTTTAGACCTATCTTTCCTTTGTGTTCCATCCGAGTGTACTCCAATTCTTTTTCCTGGAACTAAATACCTTGTTTTCTGAACATACGAATGTCTGAGTTAATCATTTTCTTGTCAATCCGGTGCAGCCGAAAATCTAAGCCTTAGGTATTAAGAAGAGTCTGAGATTTATCAGTGTAACGTGAATTATATCTCTGTGTTTTGATTCTGGCATATTCCTTTACAATTGTATGCTACTAATTCGATGCCATCCATTATAATGATTACTGAATGAACATTTACATATGTAAATTCATAACTACAGTCATAATTTTATTTGATACTTCATAAACCCCTTTTTAAATGAATGGGCCTTTAAATCTGTACAGTTAAAATGGATATAATACTTCTAAAATTCTTTCTAGTTTTCTACAAATGTTTACACAGGTTTGAAAATCCACTACAGAAATGACCCTTAAAGTTGTATGACTCATGATGATCTCATGACAGGTAGAAGATTTTCCAGGACTTGAAGTTTCAGAAATTGCATGATGAATTTAATGCTTCGAGCATAATAGATCTATACTAGGCATGACTAAAACACACTAGTTTTGTAATATCATTCACTATCTAGATTCAATTCTATTACTACTACAGACAATATATGTTGTGTATAAACCCGTACACTTGTACGTGGAACCTATGATGACAAAGGGTCACCAATATAGTAGTAATATAAGTATATTATTTAATAGAATAGATGATTATCCAATATATAACACATGGAAACCATACAGATATAGTCGTTCCTACAGCAGATAATAAACTATAATCATATATATATATATATATATATATATATATA
>JASDQU010102450.1:132828-155662 GCA_032191745.1 Picea mariana
CCTCTATTTCTATTTATACTAAATATATCTATCCAAAAGAACAATCTAGAGAAAGAACCTTCTAGAAGTGGAAGCTTCTAGTAGGTCTTATTACAATTGACTTATTCCTCCCTATTGTTAGGCCTTATTAATATTGACTTTTATTACATGGAAATATATTATTCTACCCACTTGATGGGTTAGGTAGGTTAGGTGTTAAGAACCTGAATAGATCTACAAATATAATCACCAGAAATACTGAATACACAATAGATCCACATAGCAATATATAAGAAACCACACTTTATTATTACCAAACCCTTGAGGTAGGGAAACACCATACAATGGATCCTATTATGGAAGGGATCCTCTCCTGTTCACTTGTCTCTTTGGGGGGGCATCCTCCTATTAAGATACAACTCACAATACAATAATTCTCTTCATGTCTCATTACATTGCTTGAACCCCATTATATAGTGCTACCATCACCTAAGAACATTCTAGAGAATGAATCTTCTAGAAGTAGAATATTCTAAGAAGTCCTCTTACATTTATTATATCTAATTACCCATTTATTATATCTAACTACCATAGTGGGTCTTATTTAATAATATAGTGGATCTAGTCAACCTTACATTGAATGTCCTCCACTATTATCACTATGGGCCTTCTGGCCCCCCACACTACCTCTCTAGCTGCCTTACATTACATCCCCCTTATGGTATTGTTGTCCTCAACGTTTGATGTACAACCATATACCAGGGTCCCATGGGTAAGTGTTGACCATAATCCTGAAGTAGACTAGAGAACCAGGGTCCCATTGAGAAATGGAAGCCACCATGATGAAGTAGTCCAGACGTCATTGTAAACTAGGGTCCCATGTCCAAGTGCTCATGTGAACTCCACACGGAAGATATCAGCACCCAACAACCAACTGAAATGATGCTCCCAATAACGACACTTATCATGTGGATCCAAATAAGAATAGCCAGCCACATAGTGGGAAAGGGTCAATGTTGAATCTGGAAGGAACAATACCATTGTAGAATATTCAGGTTGGACATTGGTAATTATAACTAGCTCTTGATGTGGGACATTGATGTTCTCTACAGAAGGTGGATTAGAGTCATCAAATAAAATATGAAAGTGGTTGTCATACCAGAAATGACAACTATCCATATACCAATCATCACAATCGGCCTCAAAATCATACCAAGAATATATTTCTTGATTATATTCATCCCTGATGTCCTCCATAAGAAATCTCTCCTACATTATATCCAATAAATCTTGAATACTATGAAAACTATCATTGAGGCCATCTGCAAGGTCATGCAATCTAGCATCCAATGTGTCATACAATTGAGTTTGAATGATTCAGTAATTTGTAGAATTTATTTGAGAGTTTGAGAGGAAATAAACATCTAAGAACCCTATGAACTCTTCAGTCCCGCATCCGTCATGAAAAAACCAAAAAAATAGAACAATAAGTTATGACAGAAAATCGCAATTTTTTCTGGAAAAACACTAAAAAACTGTTGAATTTAAAATGCTCATAACTTCACTTCCCAGACTCTGTTTCATATGATTTGTTTTTTGAAAGTGGGTGAAATTGTGAGAGGAACTCAGATCTGTAATATTTTTGGGCAAATTCGTTCTCCAGATGCTACATAAATAATAATAAAATAAATCGTGTCGTTGTCTGTAGAAAAAACCCTGAAAATTTGCAGATTTTAAAACTTCAATATCTTGACTTCCCGAACTCCGTTTCGGACGATTTTTTTTTTCAAATTGGGTTTTTTTATGAGAGGAAATCAGATCTACAACCTATTTCTGCAAATGTTTCACATAAATATACTGAAAATTTATGGAATGTCGCGGCCCTATTTTTTCTTCTCTAAAAAAACAAAATTGCAAATATAAAAAATATTTGCCCACAATGTTTTCCAAAGAAAGTGCTATGATAGCACTTGTTAAGAACCTAAATAGATATACAATATAATAACCAAAAATACCAAATACACAATAGATTCACAAAGCAATATAGAAGAAACCACACTATTATTACCAAACCCTTGAGGTAGGGCAACACAGTACAATGGATCCTATTATGGAAGGGATCCTCTCCTGTTCACTTGCCTCTTCAAGGGGGAATCCTCCCATTGAACTACTGCTCCAAACAAAATAATTCTCTTCATGTCTCATTACATTGCTTGAACCCCATTATATAGTGCTACCATCACCTAAGAACATTCTAGAGGATGAATCTTCTAGAAGTAGAACCTTCTAAGAAGTCCTCTTACATTTATTATATCTAATTACCCATTTATCATATCTAACTACCATAGTGGGCCTTATTTAATAATATAGTGGATCTAGTCCACCTTACATTGAATGGCCTCCACTATTATCACTATGGGCCCTCTAGGCCCCCCCACTACCTCTATAGCTACCTTAGATTAGGTCACTAACATGCTTACAATCCAAATTTTCTGTCATTTTCTATTGTAATTGTTAGCTGCACTAGATATTTCCTTCCCATCATATGGTTATGAGCCTTCTCATCATATGGTTATGAGCCTGATCCTCCCCCTAAGTCACAAATTGATTATTTCGTGAGGGAACAGGAAGATAATCTGGATCCAAGATAATTGAAATCTAATATTGATATTAACACATTCTCCTTTCCCCCGTGCAGGTTGAAAAAATAAGTTCAACTTGGTGAAAGAGGTGTCCTGCAACCAAAAGGTGTTCGGGTTCGATGGTTCCTTCCACCAGTCCAAATGCTCACTGTCTTCCGTTACACACAATTTGATGTAGACTGTTTAAAATATTTTTTAAACTAGTTATAGATTTGTTGGATCTAAGGAAACACCAAATGTACTATTTTTGCTCAACGACCTATTGAATATGTTATATTATGATATCTATTGTATCATATGTCTATCTACGAATATAGATAAAATAATGTATTATGGGACTTTTTATTCTTTTATACCTATGCTCACCATTATAGTAGGAGCTTCGATATAGTCTATTATACTTGTTTCCTTTCTGAAGGAGTTTGATTGTGCATAATAATTGAACATTAAGCAATGCAATAAGTCTACTATGGCCAAGAGGAACATATACACATATTTGTATCTCTCTCTATCTCTGTGTATATGTATATATATATACACACACATTAAACTATATCACTTCAGAGAAAACAACATTAACATATATTTATAAACAGTGGCAAGACACAAATCCATCATGGCTACACAGTCCACTTTAACTAGATTCTGATTTATATATATATATATATATAAATATAAAAGATCTTCCATACAACGTCAACCATATAACACTAAACATAAAGGTACATAGATAAGATACATATCTAAATATTGATGCTGGGAAACAAATGGAACAACCACATTCCTCCCAACCATAGAAACAAAACAACCACGATCACTTGTCTTGATCACCCCCTATCCTGAGCATGACTCCATAAGGGAAAACTGGGTAACACTACTCTGTTATTGTTCACCTTCAACAGTTCAAAAAGTGTTTTTCCTAACACAATATGTGCTCATAAAAGAAAAAATAGTTTCTCTCCCAACATACTAAGTAGCATCGTTCCTCCCACATATGTTGTATTTATCTCATTCCTAGGACTCTCCATTTATTTCCCTCCTTGTGAAATTCATAGTTTTACAAATCTCTCATTTATAGGGGCAGTGAGTGACATAATTCAACTTCTAACACTCGTAAAAATCAGCTCTGAGTTAACTCAAACATGTTCCCCACTCATGGAGTCATAGTTAGCTATTTTTAACCTGTTTGTTCCATTTGTCTTCCATCATTTAATTTATTAAAAATGTTTGTCTCATACATGTTTCCATAAAAAGAGGACAGTTGGCAAGTCAAATATTTTTCCAACAGTCATAAAAATAATCATTACATACTTCCATAAATCTAAATTTTAATTTCCATAAATGAAAATTTATTTATTTTTAAACTCAACTTTGGAAATATTTATTTTTTGAATAATTCGAGGATATCACATCCTCTCCCCCTTAAGTATAACATTTTCCTCAATGTTCAATCATCTCTTGGAACATAATTGGATAAGATTTTTGGATATCTTCCTCCAATTCCCATGTGGCCTCCTCATGACTAAAGTGTTTCCATTACACTTTTACCTTGGTGAGGACTCTGTCCGAAGTATTGTTTCTTTCCTGTCCATAATGCATATAGGTTCTTCTTGGAACTCTCCTTTTGGTTCCACCTGCACCATGTTCTAATCAATGATGTCAGTAGGATCATGAATATATCTTGTCAGTAATGGAACATGAAAAACATTATGAACTTTTAAATTTGCAGGAAGTGCTACTTGATACACCACTCATCCAATTCGAGTTAAGATATTGAAAGGAGCACAAAATATCGACACCAATTTGGAACAATTTCCTAGATTTAGGGAGCTTATCCTTTCTTTGAATTTTAGATATATGTTCTCCCAAATTTTGAAATCTTGATGTCCTCTTTCTAGATCTACATATCTCTTTTGTCGATATCGTGCCTCTTTTAAGTTCTGTTGTGCCCTTTTTACCATTATTTACATTTCTTGGATCATTTCTGCTCCAACCATAATCCTTTGAACTGGATTATACCAACTGATCAGAGTTGTACATTTCCTTCCATATAAGACTTCAAAGGGGCTCATCTTGGTTGATGCTTGATACACATTATTATATGTGAATTCAACTAAACGTAGATATTCGTCCCACTTAGTCGGTTGTGTCCTTAGATACATTCGTAACATGTATTCAATAATTTGATTTGTTCATTTTGTTTTCCCATCTTTTTGTGAATTGTAACTTGTGCTGAAATTCAATTTAGTGTATAAACCTGCAAACAATTCTTTCCAAAAATTGGATGTAAATTTGACATCTCTATCTGAAATCACCATCTTTGGAATCCCATGCAATCTAAAAATTTCTTTCATAAAATTTTCAATGATATTAATCACTTTGTAAGTAGATTTCACAGGTATAAAATGTGTAGATTTACTTAGCTTATCAATCAATACTATAATTCAGTCATTTTGTCTTTAAGTATTAAGCAAACCCTTGATGATGTCCATCCAAATAATTTCTCATTTCCATTTAGGTATAGGCAGAGGTTGTAACAGACCTGCCAGATGTTGATKCTCAGCCTTTACCTGTTGACAATCTAAACATTTTGACAAGTATTTAGTTATTTCATTTTTCATGTTAGGTCAATAAAACTCTTTCCTTAAGGTTATTATCGTTTTCTGGTATCGTGGATGACCAAAATATGGCTTGTTGTRTAGCTCATCAAGGATTGTCATCTTTAATTCAGTATATTTAGGTACATATAACATGTGTTTGAATATTAACAACCCATTTTTATCCATACTGAGATCTATTTTATGCATATTTTCTTCATTTCCTTTCAAGTGTTCTGTTGTTTTGATGTAATTTTCATCATTTCTTCTTACATATTTTATCCTATTCTGAACATCATTTTCTACTTTGATGATAATTACTTCATAAAGCCCATTATTCCTTTGAATTAGTGCATTTGGAACTTTATTTTCTTTTCGCTTGATGTGTCGTAATTCAAAATCAAACTCACTTAAAAAGGCAAACCATCTCGCTTTTATTGTATTGAGATCGTGTTGACTAAATAAATGTTTTCCACCATTGTTATCAGTTAGTAACATAAATTTTCTTCCCATTAAATAGTGTCGCCACACTTTTAATTCATCAATCACAATCGCTAATTCTAGATCGTGAGTTACATAATTTTTTTCATTTTCTTTCAATTTGCATGATTCATAACAAATGATGTGTCCATCATGTGTTATCACTCCTCCTAATCCCTCTTTACTTTCATCCACACAAACTGCAAATTATTTATCTGGATCATCTACCTTTAGGATAGGTGTTGTAGTTAATAGTCCTTTTACTTTATCAAAATTGTTTTTCCATCTTTGAGACCAATTAATTCTTATTCCTTTTTTCTGTAGTGGTGTAATCGGACAGGAAATTTTGGAAAATCCTTCGATAAACCTCCGAACATAATCGATAATCCCCATGAATTACCTTGTATGCTACGTCTTTAGGAATAGGACATTCCATAATGGATTTAATATTTTCTGGGTCTACTGCAATACCATCTTTTGATATTACATGCTCTAAATATTGTATATTTCTTTATCAAAAATCACATTTATCAAAATTAGCATACAACTTATGTTATGTTTAACTCTATAATACTATTTTCAAATGTTGTTCATGTTCTTATTCATTTTTTGAATAGATTGAAATATCATCGATAAAAATCAGCATGAATTTATCCAAATACTAGTTGAATACACTATTCATCAAGCACATAAAAGTTGTTGGTGCATTAGTAAGTCCAAAAAAAATCACTACAAATTCATAATGGTTGTAACGTGTTCTGAATGTTGTTTTTTTTACATATTCTTCCTTTATCTTGACTTGGTGGTAACCAGACCTCAAGTCTAGTTTATAGAATATTTTTTCTCCTCCAACCTGGTCAAAGAGATCATTGATTCTAGGTAAAGGGTATTTATTTTTAATCATCATTTTATTCACATGATAATCAATACACAGTCTCATTGTTCCATCTTTCTTTTTAACTAACAATAGTGGTTCTCCCCAAGGTGAAACACTTGGTCTGACATACTCTTTATATAGTAGTTCCTGTAACTGAATTTTCAGTTCTGTTAGTTTGGGTACAATCATTCTATAAGGTGGATTGGATACTGGGGTGGATTGAGGTAGTAGAGTGATAGATAAATCTATCTCTCTCTTTGGAGGTAGCTCTAATATTTGTTCTATGAACACATCTCTACACCCATGAAGAAATGCAACTTCTTCCAAAATTTGTTTGTGTTCTTTTTCTAAGAGATAAGTTACTTGAATAGCATATACTTTGCAACCCTTACTAATACATTTCTTGAATTGTATTGTTGATATTTTTATGACATAAACTAGTTTTCTGATTCCTTGTATTGTCCTGACTATATAATGTTCATCCTTGTAATCAAATGACTTTTCATAACAATCTAATATCACTTTATGTTTTTCTAACTAGTCCATTCCGCTAATTATGTTATAAGACCCTAAAGGTAACACACTCAGATTTAAATTTGTACTCTGTCCATTTGTACTAAGTTCACAATCAAAAATAAATTATGTTACTTTTCTTTTTGTCCCTATTCCTACTTGTACTTTTTATCACTCCAAAATTCATCCTATATTGTAATTAGGTGATCTTGGAAACATCAAAATATTTGTAAATGTAAATGAGTTTCTTAAAAGGTCAAATGGACAAGACTCAGAATAATAAGGCTTTCACTCAAAAATATGGGCTAATCATGCACAATCAAATGAGCTCTTGATTAGCTTCAGTCAGTGAATTGGAATAAAAATTAAAAGGAGGAATACTTAGTGAGGGAGGTGTAAAGGTATGCTATTAACATCAAGTCTTCAAGAAGACCAAGAAAAAAAAATTCAAATACAATATCCTCTTGAATTCAAAGTTTAAAGAAAATTGAACAACATCACAACAACATTATAAGAAAACATTCATCATAACACAAACATGAAATACTCATGTGGATCCTCCAATCATGAATACTTCAGCATAAGAGGTAACAAGATGATGTAAATAAAAACTGAATTCTACTAATAAAAAAGTCTCAGGTCCAGTACATAACTAGAGAGCAGTTTACTCAGTCAAAGAAAATTACAATCTGGGAGCCTCAGCTCAACCACATGAACCATTTCTACTCTCGTAACATGAAATATATCGCACCATAGGTCCTTTCCATCTCACCAATTCGAACTCCAACCCCTTTCCGAAAATATAAACAGTTACAAACAAAGAATGACATGTTTTAACCGATTTCCTGCATTTCAGGAGGTGAAATTCTGAAAAATAGGATTCCAAATGAGACTTGTAATTATCAAAATACAACAGTTGTGTAAAATATGAAAATGGTTTTTGTAGATAATCTTGTTATGAAGAAACAAATCTCTCAGTTTTGTAAAATTCATCTCCATATGGCCGCAACAGGTGTCGCAAAAACATGTCTCGAATAGCAAAACACGAAAACGGAAAACATACGGCTGAAAGATTATTTCGAATCTCCCAATCCATGACACCTGTTTGAAAAATGAAAGAGGTTAATGTTCCTAGGTCTATTATTGACATTAACCTCCTTTGGATTTTTAAAATTCATCTTATTTCCCCCTGATATCATCCTAGAAGTCAACTGGTCAAAATTTTCCAGTTCAGCAATCTTAAAACAGAGTTTAAGCTGCACGTTTCGTAGCACCACTTCTATGTCTAATAACTCTATGAACATAGCACATTTTAAAACACTCAGAGAGGTTTTTGTTATATGGTATATGATGAACAAAAACCTCCTTCAGTTTTCAAAACTTCCTTCCCATTTTCTCATAATCCAAGTTTCAATTTAATGACTCAAAACCAGTAAAATAACTCTTCACAATTCATTTTCTGCCAGAATTTAGGTAGCGAATTTAGGTAGCACCAATGTGCATTTGTGTGCAAATTTTAGTTAGTGTTGTAAAAAATGCAGCATATCCAACTTGAGCATGTGCAGTGCATAGTAGTGAATTTTCATAGTATCAAACCCACCATATTTAGGTGACTGCAATGCTTTGATGAGAATTCATCAATGTTTACAAGATGCAAAAGAGAGCATCAGTGATATGTTCAGGAGCTTTGGTAACTGATATTTTGCAAAAACATCATACACACATGTTAAATAATAATATCATTCACCAGGTTGCACATGACCAACACTGCCTCTCCTTTACATGCATGTCATTTACATTCATCATCTTGTTTCCAGAACCTCATCACAAGGCTATCACTTCTCAAGATGAGTTGAATATGTATCAGGTATAATGATCCACTCTAGCAATGGAATGTCACATGCTCTTTATATATGTTCCAAGTTCTGATGGAAAAACTAAACAATTCTCCCACAACGAATTTATGTGGTAGCATATTCTCAACAACATGGATTCCCACCAAATGAAGTGATTGTGGTGTGGTACTACTCCATCCTCCAATGAGAACCATTTTTCAGCCATCAAACCATCATTTCCACTAATGTGGAGGATTCTTATCCTATGACAAATATATTTTGGCTGATTAATTTATGCACCAAGTGCAAGCTCCTGGAAACCACGGAATTAAGGGATTCATGAATACTGAATGGCAGATCCAATTTAATGCTTGACTGTTCTAGTAAAAAATACCAATTGAACTTTGAAGTTCCAGCACCGATTGACTTATTGCATACATCCTCCATTGATCTTCATTGATACGCCTCTTTTTTCATGCCAAGTGTCTTGTAGAAGTTGTAAGTTGTCATCTTCTTGCCAGTTGTTGTTTCTGCAATCTTTTCCATCATCATCCACTCATAAAGATGCTATATTGACTTCCCTTGATTTTAGGTGCCAGGTGGTAGTGCCATTCTGGTGTATATGTGTGCAAACCTTTGTCCTCTGTGAAATATTAGGCAACAAAATTACGTAGCACCGCTTACATTGTGTCTGTGTGAAAATATGTTCTCTCCCAGATATTGGGTAGTGAAATTAGGTAGCGCACTATGGAATACATAGCTCCCAAGAGAAAATGCAGTGCCCAGGAGAAAACCCAGCACCCAGGAAATTTGGCAATGCACTGCACTATGAACATCCATGCATGAAAATGGTGGAATGAGAAAGAAATTGGGAGAAACATCACATATTTCATGGCTATATTTAGTTCTTCAACACCTATAGAATCTTTAAACAACATTACATTGACATCTCATCATGGCAGTTGCACATGCATCCTGCAAATCATGCATTTGAAATTTCACTGAGCACCGAACAACTGGAATGTTGGCTTAATTTATAGCTTGACTTTGATTTGAATGTGCAGTTAGCATGTAGGATGGTATGACATGTAAACATGACTCAGAATGGGCATATGTGATATAGCTTAGGTTTGGGGGAATATAGAAGTAAGACACTTAAGCGCACACACCCTTTTTTATTTTGTTTTATTAAATAAATATATATAATAAACATAATTCATAAACTAAAAAATAGTTTAGAAAAACATTGTATATATATATATATATATATATATATATTTAATAATAAAAGTGTTTTTATGACAAACTTATCATAAAGATTTGACAGACTTCAATCAGGATTTCTAACCATTTATTTGTAGGTCAAGAGGATGAAGCCAAAGGATTTCTTAGGCAAAGATATCAATAGGAACTTGTCAAGAGAGATTGGGGAATTTGAGGTTTGGACATTGGCAAATACTCAAAGGGATTTTGATAATTTCAACATAAATATGCAGAAGATTCTCTCAAAATATATTGGAAAAATTGAGTGCTAACATTGGCTCCAACTGGGATGGAGTGCTCCCTACAGGGTTTCCAAGAACCTAGTAGTTCCATTTGCCTTTACCATTGGGCTATGGAGTCATCTACCCTGTGCAATTGATCTCTGTATACCTTCAAAACTGGCTTTTATTCATACAAGCTGATTGATATTTTTGTTGCAAACTAGAAGAAAAGAAATGCTCGGGCAGTGAGCTTATTTCCTACCCTACTCTACTCTAACCAGCTCTGCAATTGGTTAGGTAAATGTTGCCTTCAATAACAACCATTCAAGCAATTTAAAAAGTTAAGAAACCTTGTCTCCATCACTGATCAACAACTGATGTTTGAAATGTAACAACAGTGATAAGAATTCATTCAATAAACCATAATCACCCAAGCATACTGATAAAAAGATAAATTCTACATGCTCCAAAGCATTTGAAAAGTGCAACTCTATGTCTTCATCGACAGGGTCACGAAACTGAACATAATGCCTGATTAATTTATGAAAGGTTACCTTCACTATTTCAAAGTTGATGACAACATGTGTGATGTATTCTATAGGAACACTTGATTGAATGATAGACACATACATTTGTGGGTTGAAAAGTTGTTTCGTATCTCCAGAACCACTTGTTGGTTGATTGTTGATCATCTCTACATATGCCATGGGGATAGTCTATTTCTCATACACCTGGTTTTTATTAAGATAGGGTTGTTCATGGGTTGGTGATTGATAAAAGAATAGATTTATATGAAAATCCCTTTCAACACCTCCATAGAATTTATAAGGATTATGATCATAATCATTATCTATAGGAACAATGCTAAGAGGCTCCAAACAAATCATAGAAAAAAATTGTTTATCACCATCACTAGTATTTCCACCAAAAATAGGTTGTCCATAACAAACCTTTGACTCTTGACATTCAGAATGTCTTGTTTCAAGATTCTTTCTAACAAAAAAGTATTCATTACCAATGTGCTTGTCAACAACAAGATGCTCTTGGTCAATGTTTGAGACAATGACTTCCTCAGAGTCAAGGCTGTCAAAGTTACCTACTTTGAGGACCAAATCTTCCACTATCTTTTCTTCATAGGGACAACAAGTAAAATCTACCTCATGTTTAGAGCTTACATGATGCTGAATTTGAATCCTACCATAAGCTCGGAGGTTCTCCTCCACTTCCTCATCATCCATGAATAACTGTGATAAAGATGTCGATTTTCTTTCCCTAAGATACAAAACAAGGTCATAATATTGAGACATTATATAATATACCATGGCAACAGTCTCATAAGGTTTAATTTCTAGGGGAAGGCTACAATACAAGATGTAAAACCTTCAATTAAAAACAGGTTGAACTTCATTTTTTCCCCTTCTCAAAGTAGTGAACTCATGTAGGTATTGATCCAATGACTTGTTCTCACCCCAACACTTTAAAAAAGTGTCATATAGTTCATCCCATGAACCAATGGAAGCAACTTCCATATTCTTGAACCACAAGGCAACATCTCCAATCAAATATTTAGAGAAAATCCTCATGATAATATCTTCATGCAAGATTTCTATATTATCGATGAAGTCTTGAAAGGCTGACAGATGACCTTCTCTTGTAGTGTTATATTTTCCAGAAAAAGTGGGTAGGTAGTCTACATATTCCAGAGGGTAAGGATGAAGAAAGGATGGAATCTTTAGAGGTCGAAACATCTTTCCCCTAACCTTAAAATGGAAGTCAGTCGGCTATTGAACACTAGAAGGTTGTTGGTAACGGTCACAGGAGTTGTCAGCCTGAACTGAATTAGTTTTATTATTTTCAAAAGGACAACAATAAATCAACTTTTAAATATGGAGAAGGGAGAGAATCGAAGGTTCAAGATGATTAAAAAAGTGTTTATGAGCCTCATCTTCTTCATGTGTTTGAAGTGAATGGATATCCTTAACATCAATGACATGGGAAGGGGGTAAATCTACTTGTTTGAAAAAGGAATATGCAAGAGAAGGCTGGTGGTCCTTAGAGTATACAAAGAGGATTATTATTATCCTAATGTGTGCAGGGAAATTCAATAAAGAATGAAGGATAAAGAGCAGAAGTTGCATAAAGAAAATTAGAACTTGATACCTGAACTTGCCTATGCCTTCCATTTCTTTCCAATATTGTTCCCATGGTGGATTCTTCCAACAGGTTCATCTTCATGAATTCGCCAAGTAGATGATTACAATCAATTTTATGTATCCCTCTCTTGTCTACAATCAAGAGCTGGATCTATGTCATTCTTCCCAGGGAACTCTTCAATCTGCTCAAATTCCTTCCCAACAATGGCGCCATTTATGTTATCACTCCAAAAGTCACCCTAGACTGTAGTCAGGTGAGCTTGGTAACATAAAAATATTTGTAAATGTAAATGAGTTTCTTAGAAGGTCAAATGGACAAGACTTGGAATAATAAGGCTTTAACTCAAACATATGGGCTAATCATGCACTAGCAAATGAGGTCTTGATTAGCTTCAGTCAGTGAATTGGAATAAAAATGAAATGGAGGAAGACTTAGTTGGGGAGGTGTAAATTTCTTCTATTAACATCAGGTCTTCAAGCAGCCCAAGAAAGAAAAACTCAAATACAAGATCCTCTTGAATTCAAAGTTTAAAGCAAACTGAAGAGCATCACAACATCATTATAATCAAACATTCATCATAACACAACCATGAAAATCTCATGTGGATCCTCCAATTATGAATACTTTTAGAATAAGAGGTAACAAGATGATGTAAAGAAAAATTGACTTCTACTAATAAGAAATTCTCAGGTCCAGTAATAACCAAAGAACAATTTACTCAGTCAAAGAAAATTACAATCTGGGAGCCTCAATTCAACCATATGAACTATTTATACTCTTGTACCATGAAATATATAGCACCATAGGTCCTTTCGAGCTCACTAATTCTAACTCCAACCCCTTTCCCGAAATAAAAATAGTTACAAACAAAAAATGACATGTTTTAACTGATTTCCTGCTTTTCAGGAGGTGAAATTCTGAAAATTGGGCTTCAAAATTCCACTTGTAATTCTCAAAATACAATAGTTGTGTAAAATATGAGAACATTTTTTGTATATAATCCCGTTATGAATAAAAACCTCTCTCATTTTTTTTAAATTCATCTCCATCTGGTCTCAACAGGTGTCACAAAAACATGTCTCGAACAGGAAAACACAAAAACTGAAAAACATAGGGCTCAAAGATTCTTTCGAATCTCCCAATCCATGACACCTATGTGAAAAATGAAATATTTTAATGTTCATGGGTCTGTGATTGACAATAACCTCCTTTTTATTTTTAAAATTCATCTTATTTCCCCCGGAAATCCTCCTAGAAGTCAGCTAGTCAAAATTTTACAGTTCAATAGTCTTAAAACAGAGTTTAAGTAGCAAGTTTCGTAGCACCACTTCTATGTCAAATAAATCTATGACCATAGCACATTTTAAAAAATTGAGAGAGGTTTTTGTTAAATAGTATGTGGTGAACAAAAAACACCTCCATTTCTCAAAACTTTCTTCCCCTTTGATCATAATMCAAGTTTCAAGTTAATGACTCAAAACTGGTAAAATAACTCTCCACAATTCGTTTTCTGCCAGAATTTAGGTAGCGCCACTGTGCGTTTGTGTGAAAATTTTAGGTATCACTATAAAAAAGGCAGCATATCCAACTTCAGTGTGTGCATAGAAAGTAGTGACTTTGCATAGTATTAAACCCACCATCTTTAGGTGAATGCAATGCTTTGATGAGAATTCATCAATGTTTCCAAGATGAAAAAGAGAGCATCGGTGATATGTTCATGAGATTTGGTAACTGATATTATGCAAAAACATCATACACACATCTTAAATAATAATATCATTCACCAGGTTTCACACAACCAGCACTKCCTCTCCTTTACATGCATGCCATTTACATTCATCATCCTTCTTCCAAAACCTCATCATAAGGTTGTCACTTATCAAGATAAGGTGAAGATGTATCAAGTATACTGAGCCACTCTAGCAAAGGAATGTCACATKCTCTTTATATATGTTCCAAGTTCTGATGAAAAAACTGAACAATTCTCCCACAACAAATTTCTGTGGCAACATAATCTCAACAACATGGATTCGGACCAGATGAAGTGATTGTGGTGGTATGATTTTGGTGTGGTACTACTTCATCCTCCAATGAGATCCATTTTTCACCCATCATACCATCATTGCCACTAATGTGGAGGTTGCTTCTACTATGACAAATATATTTTGGCCGATTAATTTATTCACCAAGTCCAAGCCCCTAAAACTAGAGAAATGAGGGATTCGTGAATATTGAATGTAAGATCTAATTTAATGCCTGACTGTGCTAGTCGACAAAAACCCCTTGAACTTTGAAGTTCCAGCACCGATTGACTTATTGCATACATCCTCCATTTATCTTCATTGATATGCCTCCTTTTGCATGCCAAGTGTCCTGTAGAAGTTTTAAGTTGTCATCTTGCTGCGAGCTATTGTTTCCGAAATATTCTCCATCATCAGCCACTCATAAAGATGCTAGCTCAAATTCCCTTGATTTTAGGTGCCATTTCGTAGTTCCATTTTGGTGTATATGTGTGCAAACCTTTATCCTCTATGAAATATTAGGCAGCGAAATTACGTAGCACCCCTTATGCTTCGTCTGTGTGCAAACATGTTCTCTGCCAAATATTGGGTAGCGAAATTAGGTAGCGCACTGTGGAATACACAACAACTAGGAGAAAACACAGTTCCCATGAAATTTACAGTGCCCAGGAGAAAACGCAACGCCCAAGAGATTTGGCAGCGCACTACACTCTGCACATCCATGCATGAAAATGGTGGAACAGGCAAGAAATTGGGAGAAACATCACATATATCATGGATATATTTAGTTCTTCAACACCTATAGAATATTTAAACAACATTTCATTGACATCTCATCATGGCAACTACGTATGCATCCTGCAAATCAGGCATTTGCAATTTCACTGAGCACTGAACAACTAGAATGTTGGCTTAATTTATGGCTTGACTTTGAGTTGAAAGTGTAGCTAGCATGTAGGATGGTATGACATATAAACATGACTTGGAATGGGCATATGTGATATAGCTTAGGTTTGGGGGAATTTAGAGGTAAGACACTTAAGCACACACACCATTTTTTATTTTGTTTTATTATATATATATATATATATATATATATATATATATATATATATAATAAACATAATTCATAAACCACAAAATAGTTTAGAAAAACATTGTATATATGTATTTAATAATAAAATTGTTTTTATGACAAATTTATCATAAAGATTTGACAGACTTCAATAAGGATTTCTAACCATTTATTTGCAGGTCAAGAGGATGAAGCCAAAGGATTTCTTAGGGAAAGATATCAAAAGGAACTTGTCAAGAGAGATTGGGAAATTTGAGGTTTGGACATTGGTAAATACTCAAAGGGATTTTGATAATTTCAACATAAATATGGTGAAGATTCTCTCAAAATATATTGGAAAAATTTGAGTGCTAATAGTACTAACCATGATTTAGCATGTTTTACACTCTTTAACTTGTTTGAATCTACTAAATATAGAGTAATATAACTTAGACTAGCTCCTGGGTCAATTAGTATAGAAGAATTGTTGTTATTAATCTTACCTTCCAGTTCCAAAATAGTGGATTGATGATCTGTCTTCCTTCCATCCAATGTTGCATTGATACTATGCATGCTTCTGCCAATATCTCCAACTGTTGAGCCTCCTTAAGGTTGTGGACTGAAGTCCTCGCTGGTGGGTTTAAATGTGGACAATTTATCCATAAGTGGGGTTCTCCACACTCCCAACATTTCAGTGGTTCTCTAGGACTATTCCCTACCTTCTTAAATCCCAGATTGACAAGTTTACTACCCCCTTCAGTATGTTTTGTGTTACAGGGACAATCCTTATTTTGGAATCCTTTAGTCATGTTATAGAAAGGTTATGGTTGGAAGCCTTTCTTACGTTGATTTAATTTATCCTTCTTCTTATCTTTCCAAGATTTAGGAGTTTCATATCTCTATTTATTCTTTTCATAACACATTCGAGCCTTCCTAAATACCTCATTTAAAGAATTAGGATTATCAAATTCAATAATGTCTTTATAATATTGTGCTAGACAACTTAAGAACCTTTGAATTTTTACCTTATCTTCTTTGATATAGGGTACAAACCTCAACATATTTATAAATTTATTGATCATATCATCCATAGCCATTTGTCCTAATCACAATTTGTAAAACTCCTTAGTATTGCTTTCGTAATAACTTTCTGATAGGTATTATTTCTTGAAATGATTTTTTAATTCTAACCATTCCATCTATTTTTCTTTCAATCCTTTCCCTAGATTCAAATATTACCACCAAATACTAGATTTTTCTTTTAAGTTATAAATGGCCATTTTAACCTTCATATTACAAGAGTAATTATAAATATGAAAGTATTTATTTATTTCTAGCAACCAAGCTCTGGCTTCCTCACCATTCTTTGATTCCCCATCAAAGGTGGAGTGTTTTATCTTTTTAAATTCACATTCGAGGTGATCCAATTGTTTCCTCTTATTTCATGTAGATTCCTTGTTTAATGTGATGTGTGTGTCCTCAAAAGAGTTTTCTTATCCTTATGTTTCATGACTATAATTATTTGAGGAATTTTTATTGACTTCCTCTTCCATATCATTATTTCTTGGAATTTTCTTTGTTGCTATACTACGTAACAACATTTCATTAATTTCCAACTGATCCTCTTGAGCTTTCTTTAACTTTTCATTATTATCTTTAAACACCTGCAATTCCATAATAAGAATCCTCATTGTTTCCAATAGTTCGGTGGCCAAACTTCCCTCATTGTGATGTTCTGAATCTCTAGGAAGCTCTTAATTTTGGTTTCTATCATGTATGTCTCCTTCTCCATTTTTTGCCGACATTTTCACAAAAGACAAAAAATCCTTTGTTTGTAATAGTAAATATTATTTGTTAGATTTTCCTTGAACAAAATAACTTTCTAGTGTTTCCCTTATGCCTAAGTGTTGTAACCAACAAATTTGATACCATATGTAATGTACCCCAAAATTTGCTACAAAAGAAATTTGAAAGGGAAAACTAAAGTCTAAAGTTAATAAAACTAAACATGAGAGAAGAGAAATTAATCGATCCATGAAGATAGATTCTCATCATACCACTCTTGTAAGAATAAAGATTTTCCTTCCTAGTAGGTTCATCCTATCTAGGAGGAATTAAAACCCAAAATATAACTTATTGTTATATTCTATTACACTAGTCCATAATGTTTGAAGGATTAACCCCTAACCTATACCAATTAAGTTATTACACAAATCTATAGTGTATTTAAGAACTAAACCATAATTTGTATTTCCTATAAGCTAGGAGGAAATAATTCAACAAAATAAAACATAATGATGGATTGTGCAAATTGTTATAGATAAAGGTCCTCCCCAAATAGGTTTTATACATTGTTTTATACCAGAAAAATAACATTTTTCCCTAAGGCACGACCAAAGGACCATAAGAGGAGTTTGTTATGTTAGGTATTATACTTACCCTGACGAGGATGGTAGCATGTATTAACATGACCCTTAGTTTTACCACCTAGGGATAGAAGGGAAACGGTGGAAATCTTTGTGAAACAGTGGATTCCAACTCACATTCTATACATCAGAGGTTCATACCTGTCACAAACTTTAAGGTATCACAATTTCTTTAATCAAGGGAATACCTACCCAGTACCTCGAGTTTTGACACTCAAGAAACTACCCAATGCGATTCCTCCACTTCATTTGGATTCACATGGTAGTGGAGGGGGGGGCTACTTTGTCACTCTTTATGCCATGGAAAATTGGTTTGAGGCACCATTACACTCCACCGTAATCGAAATTTATTTTATTGTTTCATTAGTTCCCTCCACAATACTACTCTTTGTAGTCGAGTTACTATGATGATGTTCGGCCCTGAGCGTAGATACAGGCAGCAACATGTCGTAGGGCATCAACGCGGTTTCGTATGACCAGGTAATAGTTCTATGTGCTGTGTAAATTCTTTGAAGAGTTCTTTGATACAATACATTTTCTATGGGTTTTCACATCACATTTCTTTTTCTAGGTTTTATTGGTTTAAGGTTGCAACCACATTCTATTATGTTCCTATGTATGCATTCTCTTCCAAGTTTGAGTCCAAGGATAAACATCCCACTGTAATAAAATACTCCACTCACCTGTACTGTTATCCCTTATGTTTTATCAATTCGGGTTTGGGTTCGAAGAGATAAAGGTACTATGTTTTTCTTTCCTCTCTTAAGATTTAATTCGCACACCCTATTCCCTTCTAAGTTCTTGCAAGTTCAAAAAATCCCTAGTGTCAGGGTTCCACTGTAATGATTATGGTTAACTAGACCCTTTAGATTTATTGCTTTTCAGTTGCGTTTAAATAAGGATAACGGTAACTATGTGGCCCTTGGCCAAGAGATTGTGAGTATGGAGGAGAGACTTTGAGTGAGTGTTCGTCTACCCTCGAATCCTTCCATACATTTTATTCTTTCCCATGGTGAAGTTCCATCCTGAATCCTGTTGATTATGAAGTGGTAATTGTTTTTCTATGGAGTAGGGTTATGGTGTTGTCTTGTTGTTTCCAGAATGTAACCCCTGATGCTGATGTTGGTTGTAATAAAGTTTATTATAGTCTTGTTATTTTTTCTTGCATAACTACCTTATATTCAAACTCTATATGTTTTGTACAGAGATGTAAATATATTACTTATTCCTTATAGTGCTCTCATTTGTTCTTTATAGATATTCATCGAGTATTAATTTATCCAAATAAGAATCTTGTCTGTGTAAAAATCTATAACTTGGTCTTCGTTTAAATGTTGTCTCTATAAATTCTTCCCTAAATATGTTTTATTCTTCTAACTCAGGATTCCATCTGCATAACTAGATATTCCTTGTATAAGTGTTTATATAAGGCCAAGACTTGAATTGAATACTCTATATTAAAGGGTCTTCTCATTTCTTCTTATTGTACCATACCCGCAATCATTTGTAACATTCTCCTATTGTATGCACGATGAACAGGTTTTGAAGGGGTTTTGAGCGCATTTATAAATTTAGCAAAACTAATTAAGTTTTTACTAAAATTAAGGAAATGTACCTAGATCGCATCCTTTTGTGTCTCTATAAATACTTCTTGATTAATAATTTTCTTACTGCAATTATTTACCTCTTTCATAATCATTTACTGTAATATTACTTCTATGTAAACACTCATCGGTATTTAAATTCTGAAAGGGAATTTTATCAGTGTAATAAGAGGAACTAATGGTAGTTTTGTCTCATTTGCTAACTCTTATTTGGTTCTAAATTAATTTTAGTAAAAGTCCCTCTGTCATTTGGCCTCGGGAAAGAATATTGGATTATTTCGATGATTAGTCTATAGTATGGATTAGCTCGATGATAATCTTTTATCATTTTATCCTCTATAAGATATAAACAAACTTACTGTCACAACCTCTCCGCTAATTATTTGTTTTCAAGGTTTCTTCTCTTTGATTACATTCTGTAAATTCCTTTAAAACTGCTCTCTTTGTTTTATATTCTAAAGTTGTTAGAGAACATGTACAAGATTTATGAAAGCAACAAAAACTTTATTAATGTATTTTTTTATCTCTTTAAATCATAAGTGAATTTGTGCATAGATATATTTTGATGATGGGTCCCTTTTTATTGCAAGGGAATCCATCATATGGTTATGATCCTACTCCTCCCCCTAATTCACAGATCGATTATTTCATGAGGGAAAATGAAGATAATCCAAAATTCAATCTGGATCCAAGATAAGTTATGCCTTCCCCTTATTTTTATTATCTCATTCTTATAGTTAATTGAAATCTAGTATCGATATTAACACTTTCACCTTGACCCCTTGAAGGTTGAAAACATCAGTTCAACTTAGCGAAAGAGGCTTATTGCAACCAAAAGGTATTTAGGTTTCATGGTTCCTTCCACCAGTCCGTGCGCTCACTCTCTTTTGTTATAAGTAGTTTGATGTAGACTCTTTAAAATAATGTTTAAACTAGCTACGTAGTTCTTGGGTCTAAGGCAACCCCATATGTACTATTTTTGGTTAGGGACCTATTGACTATAATTTTGTTTTTTTCATGATGACCTAGCAACTCTGCATTGATTATCAAACCCTAAATAAAATCACAGTCTAAAACCGGTACCTAATTCCCCGAATCGACGACCCCCTTGATCAACCCATGGGGTCCAAATACTTTAGGAAGATTGATCTGAATCATGGATACCACCAGTTCCCAATAGAACATATAGATGTATGGAAGACCACCTTAAAGTTAAAAGAATGTCTTTTCAAATGGTTGGTCATGTCCTTGGGTTTGACAAATGGTCCAACAACTTTTATGAGGATGATGGACGATCTCCTGTGACCTTTCACCAATACTTTTGTAGTGGTGTATCTGGATGACATCCTCATATACAGAAATACTTGAGTGGATATTCAACAGGTTCTGCACACCCTGTGACAACAAAAACTATATGCAAACTTGGAAAAAAGCTCCTTCGACATGGACAGTGTCCATTACTTAGGCTACATTGTTGATTAATATGGTGTGCATGTGGATCCAACCAAGATCCAGGTCATCCATGAATAGCCATCCCCAACCATAGTCACTGATTTTCACAACTTCTTAGGCCTCGCCAATTTCTATCACGGGTTCATTTTTGGATTCTCTCATATCGCATGGGCCCTCAGCAAAGTAACCAGGGGTGGTGGTAAGGAAAACGTTATGAGGGGCCTGTCTCAACAACGTGCCTTCAAATATTTCAAGCAACATTTGTGCTCATCCGCAATACTTTCATTACCGGACATGCAACATCCCTTTGAGATAGAGACATATGCTTCAGACTATTCTGTGGGCATCGTTCTCACTCAACATAGCCACCCCGTGGCATATCATAGTGAGATACTATCAGATGTTGTATATAAGTACCCTACTTAAGACAAATAAATGTACTCCATTGTGATATCCTACCGCCAGTGGAGACAATACATTTTGGGGAAGGAGATAGTCATCCACACTAATCACAAGGAACTATAGTTCATGTAGACCCAAGGAAAATTGCAGAATGACCACCATCAGAAGTGGTCCACATACTTGCAACAACTCGACCTCAAAATCAAGTATAAAATAATAAGTACCAATTGATTTGTTTATTGCCTCAGCCGACCTCCATTCATGGCACTCACCAAGGTGCTAGACTCTTGCAGCCATGAGACCTCTGGATGGACACACCTCTATGAGACAAACCTTGATTTCTCCACCACCTACCAAATGTTGGGAGCAAAATCAGTGGTCAGTAATTTCCATCTTCAAGACAGGTTGTTGTGTCGTCTGGGCCATCTCTTTGTTCCATAAAGTGAGTGCAATAAGATGATTTGGGAATCTCACTACCATCAGGTGGTAGGACACTTTGGCATCACAAGGACAATGGCAGTGCTGCAAAAACATTTCTATTGGTCGAAACTTCGACAAGTATATCAGGTCCTGCACCGCCTGTGCTATTGCCAAACCGACCACTAAGAAACAGGGCCTGTACACCCTTCTTCCTACTTCTGACAAGCCACAGGAATCCATGCCCATGCAATACATGTCAGGCCTCCCATCCACCAAGAGGGGCAATGACTATGTTTTTGTGGTTGTTGATCGCTTTTCGAAGATGGAAATTATGGTTGCCTGCAACAAGAAAATCACTACAAAGGCCACTACCAAGCTCTTTGAACACATCTGGGTACACTTTGGGATCCCACAAACCATTTTCTCAGATAGGGATAGTCGGTTTCTTAACACATTCTAGTCAATCCTATGGTCATTGTTGGATACCAAGGTCACCAAATCTACTATATTCCACCCCCAGAGATTTGGCCAAATTGAGGTCGTCAATCGGATGATTGTACATATCCTGCAAATGTACAATTCCAAGAACCCTCACACATGGGATGAGAGTCTTCCCTATGTCCATCATAGCTACAACTGAGCCCTGCATAGTTGAACTAGCCACAACCCCTTTCAGGTGGGGTTGGGATTCCAACCATTGGGCCCCATGGATGTTGCACTACTGTTCAAGGATAAATTCGTGAGTGCGGACACAGACCAATCTCCACAGATCCACCTGGATCTGGAACAAACCGTGACAGAATACTACTCTTTCCCTAGTTTTAGAGTGTTGAATGGACAAAAGAGGAAGAATGATATACTTACTTGTGAAAGCTTTCCTTGTCTCTGTTGATC
>JASDQU010102450.1:174023-187731 GCA_032191745.1 Picea mariana
TCCTCCTCCATTCTACCTGATTGTATGAACGCGTACGGAGCCTGGATAGTACGACCAACCTGACTCCTGTAGAGAACATTGGAGTGTCCGTGCGATTTGAGAAGGCTGTGTCTGACTCGGAGAAAATCAATGTGAACATTCTCTATTCCGAAGCTGTGATCGTGAGACCATTCTGTGATTACTGAACTAGTGGCAATTTAGCCTGTGTCTGTTTTCCCCCGTGGGATTGTTGAGGCTACACAGTACTGGACTCTGTCTGTGGCTGGTTGGCCTGTGAGTGACTCCCTCCAGGTGAGAGAGTGTGCAGAGGAAGGATAGAACTCCTGGAAGGAACCTTGTAGCTGCCATAGAGCCCGGAGACTTCTGGTCCGGCCTGTTCCTGTAACCAAAGGTAAGGGAGATTAGCAGCTGAAGGACTGTCTAGGTGACAAAGAAGGTGTATTCTCCTGGGGTGGAATAGGCATGTGGGGAAGGAGGGTCTGTGGGCAGTGAGCGTGGGAGGTTCCTGGGAGAGAATCCCTTCCTTGTGGTTGTGTGTTGTTTTCCCTGTAACCTCAGCCTAGCCTAGGATTCCTTGCCTAGGGGTGGAGCTTAGTCCCAGCTTAGGGGTGACCCACTGCTGAGCTGATGAGCAGTGCGGTCTAAGGCTGGGAGGTTCATGGAAGGCTTGCACTTGGTTGGTGGATTCTACCACTGTTTTACAGATAAGTACCAGATGATGCTTTAATTATGTTTTGTAACTCTGTGTATTATAATTATCATGCATTCTATTGTGCATTTGGATTAATGTATTTGCCATGGATTATTTATGTTAAAAATGATTCTTATGCTTACTCTGAGCTTAAATGTATTTCTTTTCTTAAATGCATGCGATTAATTATGAATGAGTATGTGTTATTCTGTGTAGTAACACCTACACGAGAGCCAAGGTGCGCTACAATTATTCTGGGTTATCTACCAAGAGGTGTTATAGTAACCTTGGTAGCTGAGTGAAAAGGGTGTTACAGAAGTGGAGAAGCACTGACAGAAAAAGGAGAAATGAAAGGAGGAAAGGATAAGGGAAAGAAGGAGGAACCCTTAGACCCAATCATGATGGATGACGACCAGATCAAGAGGATCATGGTAACAAAGGGAAATACATGTAGCGGAGTTCCCTACCAATACAAGGTGAATACCAAGAAGAGAGTCGTAGCCGGGAGGGAAGGCTTGGTGAGTGACGAGGAAGAGGTAGAGGATCTCCGGGCTGTGGAGAAGATTGAGGAAATCATGCGTGCAACATATGCGAGGAAGACGAGAGGTCCAAGAATGGGAAGAGAAGGAAACAATCCTATCCATATTAATTTCAGTGTGGAACCCATGTGCGATTAATACACCAAAGAGAACACCACCATTTAGACAACTGAAGTTCGGAAGAAGTCAAACAATAGGAGGTACATCTACACAAGGAACAACAACTAGAGGAGCCAGTTCAGGAAACACTAGTCAAGTATCTGCACCACGTGGAGGCAGTAGTTCAATGCTCGGAATGGCAGGACACGATCCCACCATCAGGTTACCATAATTTAAAGGATAAGCGTCGAAGGACCCAGAAAAACATTTGTTCATCTGTGAGAATATTTGGGAAGAAAAAAAGATCACAGATGAAGATACCAAAATGGCACAACTAGTGATTACATTAAGGGATCGTGCATTGTATTGGTACATGAGTTTAGCTACAAACAGTCCTTGAGGGACAACCAAAACAATTGCAGATATCAAGAAATTGTTGATAAACTAGTTTCAAAAGCCAAGTTCAAAAGATTAGTACATGAATGAGATGATCAAAATTAGACAAAAATCAGGAGAATCCATATGGTAGATTGACCAGAGATTCAACCGACTGAAGGGAAAGTTGAAATATCTCATGACCGATATGAAACATAGGCACTTGTTCATCAATTCACTGCTCCCACACTTAAAATATCCACTGCGACAACAAAAGTTTCAGACATAGGTAGAGGCTCTACAGGTAGCCCTGCAACTGGAATAAAACCAGTATCAATAGACGAATCCAACCATCGAAGAAATGAAGGAGGATTTGAAGAACTTAATGTTCTAGTTGAACCAGAATAAAAGTAAGGACAAACGAGAAGGCGTTTGGTGTACTACATGCATGACAAAAGGACACCACAAGAACAAATGTCCAACATTCGCGCAGTATATGGCAGCAGGAATGCCAATTCTGTTACCAACAGGAGGACTATGGTGTGAGATCTGTAACAAACCAGGCCACAATCCATATTGCTACCCAATGATGCAGAAATACTAGACAATCCTAAAGATTTCATATTGTAACTTTTTCAAGTCAGTGGGCCACGACGACAAAGATTGTAGAAATATGGAATTTATGTGAGAGAGGACATCAGATGCATATAGAGTGCAGGAAGAAATGATGATTGAGCAAGCCACACCACAATTTAACCAAGTTCCAGCCCCATACAACACTGCTCAGCAACAGTATAATACTACACAACAACCATACAATACATCGCAACCTTAGTACAATACCACGTAGTATAATCATATGCCTCAGTATAACGCACCGAGAGGAGATCGAGCGGGCTACAGATGTGGAAGATGAGCGAGAGGAGGTTTTGGAAAAGGTCGAGGACCAGTGGTATGTCACAATTTCCAACAATCGGGATATTATGCAAGGGAATGTCCACTTCCACCAACAACATGTATGTATTGTCGTGCATTGGACCATGATATGGAAGAATGTTCGACACTATTAGTAAAGATCCAGGAAAAGAGGAACCATAACAACCAAAATGTTCAATGGATTTCAGAAAAAGCAAGGGATGAAGGACAAAACATCAACATAGTTACCTATGGAGGATCTAAAATAGGAAATGACGCAGTCCGACAAGAGCCAGTACAACACCAGTGGGTGAAGAAGAACGTCGAACCAAGGAAGTAGTTCAACGCGTAGAAGGAGAAAGAGATATTTAAGCAAGCCAGACAAGAATTCTAGAAGGACGATATTGCGTCAACTTCAATTGCGTAGAAAAGCAAGGAAGCACTAGAGTATGAGATGCCTCTGTTATTGGATCATACCAATGAAATGCAATCCATGGGACAAGTAAGTACAATGAAAGGCTTTTTTCAATCATGTGTAAAAGTATTAAATGATCCAACATCTATCAAAATATTGCAAAACATATTAGAAAGATGTAGTATAGATACTAAAGGAAAACTAGAACAAAAAATAGTCAATCACCTACATACAAGGAGAAGAACAAGTAGGGATTTCAGACTGAATGCCAACATCAGAGATTTCAACATGGGAGACATCATACTAGATCTAGGATCTGAAGTTAATGAATTACCAAAGAATACATGGCAATGCATGGGAGAGCCCACATTAGGATATTCACATGGTCAACTGAAGATAGAAAACTAACACAGAGTCCTACCAATTGGTAGACTGAAAGGAGTGTCAGTAGACCTGGATGGGGTGCACACTAAAGCAGACTTTAAAGTGATCAAAATAGTGGATGGAACAACACCATATCCAACATTTCTTGGTCTGGATTGGGTGTTTGACAACCAGGCCATAATCAATTTGAATACATGGAAAATGACATTTGACTCAGGTGAATACAGGTTCAACACACCATTAGACCCATCAGAAGGGGAAAGGTTTGTAGAACCCACTTGCTTAGACTTAGAGGAAATCAACCAGTTGTATAGAACACCTATGCGCAATGAGGATTATGTGAACCCAACTTTAGATGGGATAATCAGTCGATGGAGCATTACTTCATGTGCAACAGACTCAGATAACGGTTTATAGAACTAGCAACAAAGACTACACGAAGTTTCCACGAGAATATGTGCACAAATAGACCACGCAGTAAGATGGGTAGGCATAGAGATAAGGGAACCACCCAGTTTCCATGGAATAAACGATATGGAAGTATTCTTGGCACAATATGAAGATAAAGTTTTAGAGAATCAAAGACTCGTAGAACTTGATATAGCACTCAAGGCCACGCCTGAAATATGGTGGGGCACACACAAAGAGACAATCATAGATTGGTACCAATGTAAGCGGTTACTGCGCATAAGGTTTGGCGCATAACAAAAAAACAACAAGAAGCAGAAGTATGATGGATAGGGGGCACCAACGGAACACTTGGAAAAGTGCAGAACGTCGTGGAAAAAGACACCCCCAGAAGAATGGGCTCATCAATTCATACACAGTTTAGAGGGCATGCCAACAAACTGGTATGTAGACCAGGAACTATGCAAAGAAACTGTGACCTGGATGGTATTACAACAGAACTTTACAGTCACTTTCTCATTCGAACATGAGAACCCCAACATAGATGCAGCTCTTAAACGGATAATATGGGTGATATTCATCAAGGAACCAGAAGTCAAACTCATAACAGAAGAACAATAGTGGAACAAACAGATAGTCAAGGCACTGTTGTCATGTTACCATGTGCACGAGGATGCACCAGAGGAAGATGATCCACGTGATATTCATATCAAGAAAGCAGAAGGTAAAAGAGAAGTGGAGGGTCCACCTATAGAATCAAAATTCATTGTTGCACCGATCAAGGTGAATAAACTCAATATTGGGACAATAGAGAATCCCAAAATGGCCAACATTGGAGATTACTGGGATGAGCAAACAGTAGAAAGAATAACAAAGTTACTGCACGAGTACAATGACCTTTTTTCCACAACATTTACAGAGATGAAGTGTATAGCAGGGGATCTAGGAGAAATGAAGATACCATTTAGAGATGAAGCAATATTGATCAAACTTCGAACATACAGATTGAACCCGATATATAAGGAGAAAGTTAAAGATGAGATCGATAGGATGCTCAAAGCCGGAATCATAGAACCAGTGGAAGAATCAGAATGGATAAGCCCAATGGTATTTCAGGAGAAAAAACAAGGAGGGATAAGGATATGCATCGACTTGAGGAAATTGAACGATGCATGCCTACATTACCCATTCCCTACACCTTTCACGGATGAAGTGTTGGAGAACGTAGGAGGACACAAAGCTTACTCATTCACTGATGGATTCTCAGGCTACCACCAAATCAAGATAGCACAAGAAGACAGATACAAGACCACGTTTACCACATAATGGGGATCCTACCAGTACACAGTCATGTCGTTTGGACTGAAGAATGCACCAGCCATATTTTCCAGAGTAGTCATCGCCGCATTTAAAGAATTTATCCACAAGTTTCTAGAGGTCTACTTGGACGATTATACAGTCTATAACTTGTTGAAATACCATGTGGAGGTCTTGTGGATGATGTTAGAAAGATGTAGGCAGTGCCAGCTATCACTAAACATAAAAAAATGTATATTCAGAACACCGATTGGGATACTATTGGGTCATATAGTATGCAAACAAGGTTTACTAGTATATCCTGCAAAGATTGCAGTAATTGTTAACTTGCCACCACCAAAAATAGTCTGTCAACTAAGAGAGACAATGGGACAAATAGGATACTACAGAAAGTTTATCAAAGGATACGTGCAGATTACCGCACCAATGGAAAAACTGTTAAGAAAAGATACAAATTTTTAGTGGAACGACGATTGTCAACACGGTCTGGATATGCTGAAAGAAAAGATGGTCATCGCGCCAATACTAGTATTTCCAAACAGGGAGAAGACATTCCACGTACATGTAGATGCATCAGCCATAACACTTGGAGTTATCTTGGCACAGCCAGGAGCGAGGGATTTGGATCAACCTATAGCATTTGTGAGAAAAAAGATATCAGAATCATAACAGAACTAAAACACCACAAAGAGAGAAGGCCTAGCTATGGTCTACGCACTACAAAATTTTAGACATTACTTATTGGGAAAACCCTTTAAGATGTTCACAGATCACTCAACCCTTAAATAACTAGTCAACAAGCCAGTGTTGGAGGGGAGAATCTGTCGATGGTTACTATTGTTTCAATAATTTGATTTTTAAGTAATAGTCAAGCCAGGAAAATTGAATGCGGGACCTGACCACCTATCAAAGGTCACAAATGGAGAATAACCTATGAATTTAGAGGAAAAATTCCTAGACGCACAATTATTTTTAGTCTAGATCACTGATGAATACTTTTCATATATCATTCAGTACTTGAGCACAAGTACTGCACCATAGGAATATAACATCATGCAGAAGAAAAACCTGGCAGTCCGGGCTCCAGACTATCAACTGATCGCGGGACACTTATACAAAATGGGTGCAGATAGCATCTTGCGAAGATATGTGTTAGAACACAAAATACCAAGAGTTTTAATAGAATCCCATGAAGGAATAGCAAGAGGACATTACACAGGAAAAGCTACCATGTAGAAGGTATTGTGCGCAGGACTATGGTGGCCGACCATTCACAGAGATTTGAAGGAGTACTACCAGAGATGCGACATTTGTCAAAGGGTTGGTAAACCCAATATAAGGGACGAGATGCAATTACGACCACAGGTAACACTACATGAATTTGATAAATGGGAAATAGACTTTGTGGGACCAATCAACCCACGATCAAAAAGAACAGGAGCAAGGTACATCATCACCACGACTAAATACATAACAAGATGGGTGAAAGAAACACCAGTGAAGGATTGTAGTGCATAAATAGAAACACACTTTCTATTTGAACAAGTAATCACTAGATTTGGATGCCCAAGAGTTTTGATGAGAGACCAAGGCACGCACTTTATTAACAACACTATCAATGCTATGACTGAAGAGTTTGAAGTCCATCATCAAAAGATCACACCATATCTGTTAAGAACCAAAGACTGAATACAAAAGCAACACAATAGATCCAAAGAATTCTGAATACAATCACCACACAAGATATAGGAAACCACACCTTTATTATAGAAACCCTTGAGGTAGGGCAACACCATACAATGGATCATATTATAGAAGGGATCATCTCCTATTCACTTGCCTCTTCTAGGAGGCATCCTCCTATTGAGATACCACTCCAAATACAATATTTCTCTTCATGTCCCATTACATTGCTTGAATCCCTTTATATAGTGCTACCATCACCTAAGAACATTCTAGAGGAGGAATCTTCTAGAAGTAGAACCTTCTAAGAAGTCCTCTTCCATTTATTATATCTAATTACCCATTTATTATATCTAACTACCATAGTGGACCTTATTTAAAAATATAGTGGACCTAGTCCACCTTACATTGAATGACCTCCACTATTATCACTACGGGACCTCTGGGCCCCCCCACTACCTCTCTAGCTACCTTACATTCCATCCCCCTTATGAAAGCGTTGTCCTCAATGCTTGATGTACAACCATATACCAAGGTCCCATGGATAATTGTGGACCATAATACTGAAGAGGAATGGAGAACCAAGGTCCCATGTAGAAAGGAAATCCACCATGCTGAAGTAGTCCAACCACCATTGTAAGCCCAGGTCCCATGTCCAAGTGCTCATGTGAACTCCCCGTTGAAGATTTTGAAACCCAATAACCAACTCCAAATGATGCTCCAAACACTGACACCTATCATGTGGATCCAAATAAGAAGATCCATCCACATAGTGGAAAAGGGTCGTAGCAAAATCTGGAAGGAATAATACCACTGTAGAATATGCAGACTGAATGTTGGTAACTAGCTCCTGATGTGGGACACATTGATGTTCTCTACAGAAGGTGGAGTAGAGTCATCAAATAAAATATGGAAGTGGTTGTCATCCCAGAAATGACAATTATCCATATACTAATCATCACAATCGTCCTCAAAATCATACCAAGCATATATTTCTTGATTATATTCATCCCTGATGATGTCTGTCATAAGAAATATCTCTTGCATGCTATCCAATGAACTACGAAGACTATTATTGAGGCCATCTGCAAGGTCATGAAATTTGTTATGCAATGTGTCACACAATGTGTCATACAATTGAGATTTGAATGGTTCAAGAATTTCTTTGAGGTTTTGAGAAGAAATAGCCATCTGAGAACCCTATGAACCCTTCGTTCCTGCAGCCGTCACAAAAAAACCCCCAAAAAATAGAACAATAAGTTACAACAGAAAATTGTGATTTTTTTCTGAAAAAACCCTAAGAAAATGTTGAATTTAAAATGCTCATAACTTCACTTCCCGGACTCCGTTTCGGCTGTTTGTTTTTTTGAAATTGGGTGAAATTGTGAGAAGAACTCATATCTGTAATTTGTTTGAGAAAATTCGGCATCCAGCTGATACAAAAATAAAAACAAATCGCGCTGCTGTCCGCGGAAAAAACCCTGAAAAATTGCAGATTTTAAAACTTCAATATCTTGACTTCTCAGACTCCATTTCGGACGATTTTTTTTTTTTAACTTGGGTTTTTTTATGAGAGGAACTTAGATATACAACCATTTTATACAAATTTTTCACATAAATATACCGAAAACTTTAAGAATGTCACGACCCTCTTTTTTTTGCTCCGAAAAAAAATCTACAAAAATAAAAAATATTTGTCCACAATGTCTGCCCAAGGAAAGTGCTCTGATACCACTTGTTAAGAACCAAAGACTGAATAAAAAAGCACCACAATAGATATACAAGAACAATATGCAAAATCTCCTTTATTACTATCAAACCCTTGAGGTAGGGCAACACTGTACAATGGATCATATTATGGAAGAGATCCTCTCCTGTTCACTTGTCTCTTCGAGGGGGCATCCTCCTATTGAGATACCACTCCAAATACAATAATTTTCTTCATATCTCATTACATTGATTGAACCCCTTTATATAGTGCTACCATCACCTAAGAACATTCTAGAGGAGGAATCTTCTAGAAGTAGAACCTTCTAAGAAGTCCTCTNACCATAGTGGGCCTTATTTAATAATATAGTGGACCTAGTCCACCTTACATTGAATGACCTCCACTATTATCACTATGGGCCCTCTGGGCCCCCCCACTACCTCTCTAGCTACCTTACAATATCACCCACATGTGAATGGCATAGTAGAAACATTTAACAAAATCCTTGAGAATGCATTGACAAAGATCTATAATGTCAATCAGGTTGATTGGGACCTCAAAATACCAGCAGTATTATGGGCCTACAGGACTACATGCAAGAAGTTGGCAGGCAACACACCATTTAAACTGGTATATGGCCAAGAAGTAGTGGTGCCATTAGAATTTCTGGTACCAAGTTTGGGAGTAGCAACAATTACACACATGATGGAACAAGGCGCAGTACATGAGAGACTAAATCAGTTGATGACTATGGAGGAAGATCGGATCCTAGCAGGATTCCACCAACAAGTTCAAAAAGAAAGGGACAAAGCCTGGCATGACAGCCACATCAATAAGAAAACTTTCAAGGAAGGAGAATTAGTGTTGATGTATGACAACAGATCCATTCAACACCCAGGAAAATTCAGAATGCATTGGTTAGGACCGTACGAAGTAAAAAATGTCACAGATGGGGGAGTTGCATAGTTGAAAGACTTAGTAGGTGCAAAAATCAGAGGGATGATCAACGGGATCCGACTGAAGTTGTACAAGGACATTCGACCACCCACAACTTGAAAAGTCACCACGTAGTATAATAATAATAATAATAAATAAATAAAAAACAAGATATTAAATGGTACCAATAGAGGTACAGTGTGCCACAAGGAGAAGGAGCACACACACTTAGGAATACAAAATCGGTGAGGATAAGCCCAATGGCCAGGTCAAAATGGAAACAAGCGGGAAAAGGAAAGACGAAAAAATGAGTACGAAATGACGAAGTTATGCAGAATTGAATGCCGGAAAGGATCGACGAGACGCCGCATTATTCTTTCCAACTGGAGACGGCAAGGGAGAGTAATGGAAAGTACGAAGGAACCATAGGTTCATTGAATCCATAATAAAGGTAGCATCTTCAAAAAATTTCATATGATTCCCATGCACAACACAGACGTAAGAACAAACAATTTATTGTGAGACTGGAAAATAAACAAAGAGAGAGAGAGAGAGAGCACATACAGAGCATAGAGTGAAGCTCACAAAGGATTTAGAGACCATTGAGCTTAGCAAGCGATCAACATTCACCACCATGGCACCACCAAAATAAGTAGATTTGACCTAGACTGCCCAACACTCCAGAGTTAGAACCAGAGCATAGGTACAATCACAAGAAAGCGATCAACAACCGCCAACGATCGCCAATGTCGACGAAATACCCTCACCATATATGACACCGATAAACCCCACAACCGTGGTAGAAGCAACCCAGCAGCCATCACTTGAGGGCATGAATGTGGATATGTCGGCAAAGGAACGAGAGAAATAGAACCAAGGCATAGGAACCCTGAAAGAGGCACAACTAGAGAACCTTGAAGGAGCTCCAAGAGTCAATGGCACGACTACAAATTAGGCAACAACAGTTGAGCCAGATGAATCTCAAACAACCGTGTTAGACCATCCACAGGAAGGAATAGTGGAAGATGTCACGGGCTGGCCATAATGGTTTGCCGACGTTTGACTGATGGAGGCTGGAACCTCGAGCCAACCACTACCAAAGAAGGATAAGAAGAAGGTACCTAGGTCACCATGCAAGCAACCCGTCGCAACCATTGTTTTTCCGTGTATACCAGATGGGGTACGGGTGAAATCCAACTTGTTGGGCCATGTCGAGAAGCTAAAATACTCATGGCATGATGAAACGAACACGAACAAGTTCCTTGAGTTCGCAAAAAGAGTATACCTACAAACAGTGGGTCTAGATACATTTGGGGAACCGATTAATCAACCATTCCAATGGGGAACAGGATTGGAAAAAACAGGGATTTTCAGTCTGCTAGATCTACCACACTTTGGCAAGGGATAGTACGCAAATAGTTGCGTCAAACAATTGATGGCGGTCACACATGGTGGGGATATATGGTTAGACAAGCTCATTTCGATAGACGTAGAGCTCATTGCGCACATCACAAGATTGCCATCCCGAGGCATGGATCCCACGCAATTTCTCAATGACAAAACAAAGGAGAAAGCACTTGCGAAAGAGATGAAGAATAAATTCGACACTGATAGGGGTACACAAGGAATCATCATCAAAAGGATCAATGATGCCACGACACAAATGGGCACAAAAATCATGGCCTACAAGTTGCTAAGAAAATGTCGCAAGGAGGAGGTCTCGGCTGGGGTTGTTGCAGTTGCAGCTTAATGTATCGAGGGCACCACAGTCAGTTGGGCCCCTTGTCTTTTGAATCTATTTCTGGATGACTACAAGGATGAGTAGGACCTGGGAACAAAATTTCATTATTCATGGCTACTCATGCCGATAGCCATCATGGGATGGAAGGAAACTAATTACACATTTTTCTCCACCAAACCCAAGCCGAATCATGGAGTGAGATACTTATCACTTGGTGTCACGCCAGATGCCAAGCACAGGAAGATGAACGTGGTTGTATTCAAAAGATACCTTCGTGACCTATAGGAGACTATCGCCAATCTATGGATAATAACACCACAGGATGTTGTGCACTATCAGGACATTGCTAACTTCAAGGCCACTCAACATGTGATGTAGATACAGGCACGGAAGGACCCCAATAAACAGTGGTTACAATTGTGCTACTACATCACAGAGGGTGACATTGATATGGTTATCAAATATTGGGAGGATGACTGGAATATCCCATCCCTCACCCAAGACATACCTGCAGGGACAACATAAGACTAGACCAGGCGGGAAGAAACACAGACTTAGGAAGTCCTAGTGCCCAAGAAAAGAAGGACGGGCCAAACCAAAGCAAAGCAGATAAACAAAGAGATAACTAAGACGGGGACCCAGAAGGGGAAGAAGCATAATAATCAACCAGACCAAGAACAACAGAAACAGGCCGAGGAAGCACAAGAGACTACACCAAGTCCCAAATCACAAGAACCATGCTTGACTAAGAGACCAACCACTCAAATGGGGGGTGTGCATAAGAAAATGAAGGTGCAGAGAACACCTCCAGAATATACGATCAGAAAGGATGATGCAGAAATGATAGCCCAAATGGTTCAGGACCGTACATCTGAATATTTTGAAAATGTTGTGCACCACAGGGATAGAATTCAGGAGGAGTTGGTAGATATGCGACAGTTCCTCAAGCAAATCGAAGAAGAACAGGCAGTGGGTAGCAACATAGGAATAGGTTCATCAACATCACAGAAAGGATAAGAACCGAAAGCAGGTGAGTGAGATATAGTCCACACAATACCGCAGCCAAGAGCAACATTCCACATTACACCCAGCATGTTGTGCATGGATGAGATTGTGGGGAAGATACCCCTAAAGGAGTTATATCAACTCCAATTTGTATTATTGTGGATACCATCTAAAGCTCTCACAAATTACAGGTTAGCGTTACCCAAGAGGTACAGTTTCATGCATGCATAAACATATCCGAATTGCAGCAGGAAAAGGATAAAAGGGGCATGCTGGAATTGGTATACGAGAAGGCCAAGATTGAGACCCAAGAGGAGAGGGAGCACACAAATGGATTGGAACAAAAAGTGGCCGAAACTTATTAGAATATTCCAAAGACTGTGCAGAGGGACAAACTCACATCAATAGAGAAGATTGATCAGATTGCACAGGAAATCGATTATCATAAGAAGGAGAACAAGAATATCCATGAGCATCTCACACCCACCACTCCACCAGAAGTAAAGGAGAAAAGGAAGCAGGATGCAGCAAAGCAGCTACAGGAGATCGAGCAACAGGTCAGTGTAGCAACCGACTTGTTCGATAAAGAAGCACAACTTTGGACAAATCTAGAAGAGGATCAGCAAGTCCAATGGTGGGACAAGGAAGAAGAAAGGATAAGCGAAGCTATACAGGACCTCAAGCAGTGGAAAAAGACAATTCCCATCATGGAGTGCGTCAGAGGGGTGCAGGATATGAAGAAAATACAAGAATAACTCACCACTGCGCAAATGCAGAAAAAGGAGCGTCAGGCTCAAATGGAACCGCTTCAAGAGCGAGTGGAAGAAATCATTGCATAGGCAGAGGAAGCCAAGACATACATGGCACAGACCCAGGAAAAGTGCACAAGGTTGATCAATGAAGAGATTGCAGTCCAAACAATAGACGCACTCAAGGAAAAGACCACGCAAGCTCAAACATAAGCAGCAGAGCTCAAGGAGAAGTTCCAGGTGATCACCAGGGAGATCGATGTTAGAAAAACAGGACCGCGGAGCAATAAAATAAAACAAATGCAGAAGCAAAAACACAGAAGACACACAATACAAGAGAGACACAGATTTACGTGGTTCACCCAGTGTGGGCTACGTCCACCAGAGAAATTGCCAGGTCCTTCCTTTATTATTATCCAACAAAAATGAAGGGATAAAACCTACAGCAAAACCCGCTGTAACTTCCTCTTCTTTCTCTCACAGTCACCTCTCTCAGAATACAATATTCACCCTCATACATAGCCGCAATACATTTCCCTCATAAAAGAGGGTTTCCTTCTAGGGCAAAAACCCTAACATAATCTCTACCGTTAGATCTGCGACCTTATAATGAATGGTCCAGATTTACAATGAAATTACAATATACTTTTATAAGGAAATTTTTGCTTCGGGGGCTTCGCCCCCGAATCCCTGCTGGGGGCCTGCTTGCCCCAAGACCCCCCAGCTAGGGGGATATCCCCCCC